>JBAMJV010001151.1:0-192694 GCA_037951105.1 Echinarachnius parma | reverse complement strand
TAATGTTATGGTGAAGGTTTTGGTTACTAAAATTCAGTTTGACCAAAACTGTACTCTCTTTACCAGAACTCATCTATCCCTTTAATATTTGATTTGTTCTTTCATGCGGGCTTAACAAACACTAGATGTGGTGTAGAATGAATTGTATAGGTACTTGACTTCTTGCTTTGCCCCTTTTAGTTCTAATATGTCATTTATGGGCATCTAGTGAATTTGTTGACATGTGCACAAAATGGATACATGATTATTGTTGTAATTTGATATTATGCAAAGGTATATAATAGAGAGTTTTACAATTCGTAACCTAAATAAACGCGAAATGATGAGTTTGTTCGTTCTCTTTTTATCAATTTGCATCGAAAACAACTAATAACTCCACACAAAACATGCATAGATTATTGTTTGTTGATGTGCCCGTTGTAATTGTAGTGCTATTATTTGACCCTCTCAGTGCTATGGTCATCTCTAGTTACAATACTCATAGAATCAGATATTAATGTTTGGGATTTGTAATCCTTCATTCGGGCTTCATTTCATGCACACACTAGATGTAGTGTAGACTAAATTGCATAGGTAATTGACTTCATACTAAGCCCTTTTTCATTGCTAATATGGGGTTTAATTATATGCTCGTAATTATGTCTGAATAACAAGATCATCACAATCAGAAATTGGAAGTTTTCAAAGACATGTCTATCAGTTTCAGAAAAATACAATGGGTTTTAAATTAATAAAGTAATATTGTCAACATCCACATAACTTACTAAATCTATAGCGGTTCTCACATACGTCGTTGTATTCATATGTCCACTACTTGTTTACAAGCGTGTAATAGGTTTCGGTTAACCACATTTCTCATTCATATACATTATGTTTGATTTAAATACTATTATTCTGAGAAAAAAACTTCTCCATGGGAGAGTTTGAACTGTGTACAAGGTTATATAGTGCAATGAGAATGAGTGCAATGAAAATATCACGTTGCACTTAAGCTCATTTTCTCGGTCCTAATGTCAAATCATACAATAAAATTCTTACACATCACTCAATGGAGATACCAGAGCACATAAATAAAACTCTTTGTCGGTTCTTGCACATGTGTCAACAAAGGAGATCTCTTTTAACCAAATAAATTCTGCCAATTCAGAGTGTAAATACCGTTTGTGTAAAAGGGCAATGAAACTATGGCTTTCGGTTATTATTATCGTTTAGAGGGTGAACAGACATTTGATTTGATACATAACTTGGCAATTTTGGCCTCCTGGATCCCATGAAATCCTTACGTGAACATACCCACAAGCGGCAAAAGATGATGAGAGCGGCGATGTTCTTGTAATTACCCGACATGCTTTGCAAACTCTGACGATATGTGCTTAGGGCCGAACAAATAGCTTTTCAAAGCATCTACAAGTATTCAGACAATGGTTTCAATAGGTCCTATTGAAATGCATTAGTGCATATCACTGACCATAAGTCCGCACACACCTAATAATGGCGGCCTCCAGTGTTCGCATGAATAGTGGTAAGCCCGATAGAGTTTTCACATATTTCTCCCAAAGCAGAAATCTGAATCGGAGTTATGTTATATATAATATAAAGACATATTACGATATATCAAGTAGGATTAACTCTATTCTTGAGTTGCATTGCCCTTTAAGGGGGTTCAAATTAGCAAGAGAATTCGCCGCTTCGCGGCTTTCAGTGAAAAAAGTGAACACAAATCACTCACTGGGGTTAAAAATGGGCGAAAATTCGGAAACTATGTTTTCTTACGGTGTTTTCTTTAAATTTGTGTCTATATATAATTATACGTATATATATCCCAGCACCCCCGGTGAAAAAATTGTTCCCAGGCTCCTGCCCATGGTCATACCATTATATTGAAACAAATGGCAATTTTCCGCTGTGAAATGGCTACAATTTTCAAGCTCGCTCACAACCTCGGGTGTTTATATATTACCCTTCATAACGCCATATCATAAGTAATAAAACGAATATACCCATACAATAATACTGAAACAAATGGCAATTTTCCGATGTGAAATTGTTAAAATATTCAAGCTCGCACCGCTCGCTCATTATTCATATTTATGCAAATTACCTTACCATAATTGGAGACTAATCACTGTTTTTCTACCATTTGACAATTTGAGAATTTCACCCCCGATATGCACCAGATAGCTCCATTCTAGTGTAAAAATTGCCAAAGTTCCGTGGTTTGGGAGGGGGACACCCCCCTCCCAAACCCTCCCCCCGCTAAGTCGCCTCGCTCCATCGCTCGGGCGCTTCGCGCCCTCAAAGTATAAACTTTCGCCCTCCCTAAGAAAATACCCTGGCGCCACCCCTGTAGTATGGTACAGTTTACTAATGAAGAATGTTATCAAAAACTGCAAAATGATTGGCCATTGTTTTATATTACAGCTAAAAAATGTAATATTTAAAGTTCGAAATCCTTAGGTCAATTTTTCACCAAAAATCCTTAGACATGGGTAACTATTTACAGCAAAAGGACCCTTGGATGTGGGTATAGGTTCGAAGGTCTCAGTCGCACACCCCGTCCGACAATTATCTGTTTACCCCCCCCCCCCCCCCCCCCCCCCCCCCCCTCCCGGGAAGGGGGGATATATCTCCCACTTTTTTGATGTGGCCTGTACAAGACAAACAATCCCCACTTTTTTTAGAAGTTAAATATTGTACAAATCTTACAAAATGCATAATAACAATAATGATAAGGACAATATTATGACCATACTTATACAGTGATATTTTAAACACCAATTTCCAAAATGTCTCCACGTGGGAAGGGGCACACCCCCTCCCCCAAGTATCTACATTATATACATGCACGGACGATGTAAGTGTATTTCTGGTGTGTGTGTAGGTTCGATTGTGTTTGTATAGTATATAGCGGCAGTGGCAGATCTACGGGGGGGGGGTGTTTAGGGGGTTTAACCCCCTCCCCCCTTGGGCTGCCAAGTGAAAATGTATCAGTGAAAAAAGTGGGAAAAAAAGGTGAACAAAAATCACTTACGGGGGTTCAAAATAGCAAAAAAAATTCACATCGTCATTGGGTCAACCCCCCCCCCCCCCCCTCCCCCTTAGCAAAAAGCTAGATCCGCCCCTGAGCGGTCTTATCATCAGATGATTTAAGTAATGATTTCTTTAATTTAGTATTATAAACTTCCTTCCAAGGTTTGCACCAGATTGCTTGATTTCGAGTCCAAATTTTCAAAAGCTCCCTACCGTGGGAGGGGGGACACCCCCTTCCCACCCCCCCACCCCCCTGGGGTGCTTCGCTCCCTCGCAGTTGTGCCACGCCCCCAATCCGTTGACCGTATACGTACCACTTTAAAATTCCTTCCGACGGGCCTGAGTTAGACACTTTACTTGGATCACTTTAAGCTCGATGGCATGACAACCCCAAGGGAAAATACACTTGTTTAATCTCTGAGTTATGTGCACTATTGACTGCTGTAACAACATGTACATTTATTTTGCCAAATCAGAATTGATAAAACATGGACATGGAAGGGGTTAATGATGTCTAGTGTTTTAGTTGTAAGTATCCTCCCATTTCAAAATGCTTTAAGGCCCGGTCACACGTAAATGGAAGACCGACGAAAACTTTCGAAATCAAGTTATCCGGTTGTGAAATTCATCTCCATTGATGCATGCACAAAAAATTCCATTTGATATAGAACAACATACATTGCCTGACAACGAACGGATGAGAAACGCATACCAACGGAGACGAACAATTTGCAAACTGTGCTCTCCGTCGGGCACCGGTTTACGCTATCCGGTAGTATGTGACCAAGGCCCATATTCATGAAAGCCCGCTAGCTTAGTTCCTTGCTATGTATATTTGCGATGACGTCGCTAAAGACTAAACACAGGATCTTTCAGTTGCTAACTAGGTTTAGCTTAGTCATGTTAGTGGGAACCCTTTAATAGGCTTACCCAGCTAACCCCAGTTTGGGACTATAACAACTGTTTGTTGCTGGGCAATTCCACGGTAACGGAAGGACATTCAGACGCAATTTTTGAAATTCAATCAAATAATTCCAGAATCCTGCTTATGATTCATCATTGTAAATTACATTTCTGAGACTCTTGGTGGGACACCTTTGATTTCCTATTTTTTAAATATTTTGTTTACATTACGTTTATTAGATACGGACACTAATGAGGCCGGTAACGGAAGGACAGCAAAATGGACATGGATTTTCAAGTCCTTTAGTTATGATCCAATCTCTGTGAAGTTAAGAAGACTATCATGTTATATTGGCTCATAGTCCATTCCCTAATGTTCTAAGAGTATTACAACACTTATTTGAAAAAAATATGTCTATTGGTATATTAATTACAAAAAGTTAATTGCTTCACTGTTCGGTAACGGAAGGACAGTAACGGAAGGACAGAGTTTTTTACTCATTAAAAATATACTTTAGGGCTCTCAAAAGACTGAATTTTTAATCTAAACACATAATGTGATATTCAATCATCCGATTTGGAACCTTAAAACAGAAAAATACTAGAAAGGAATGCAAAAATAAAGAAAATCTAGAAATAGGCACTGTGTAGTCCCATGTGTATAGGTTCATGTATGGTGTCTGTTTCTCCTATCAGGAGACGCCCAATATTTTGTTTTATCATGTAAACTGAAAGATATCATTATGTGATCATGATTTATGAAAAAATAATCCAGAAAAAATAAACAAGATCAGAAATAATCCTGATTGGATTTTTCCACTTTTGGCTCATTTGGCGTGGAATTGCCCTGCTCAAAAATATGCACTTCTAAAATTATCTAAAGTAACTAAAGGGCCGGTCATACTTACGGTAGTGGACGTAGTTAAAGGTTGTGGTGGCTAACGTTGTTGATCGTAGTTGAACGAAGTTGAAGGTAGTTGAACGTACTAGCATCCGTATCGTACCGTAGTTGTCCGTGATGCTAACTCGAGGGAGCCGTGATCTTCGATTTAATTTTTGAACATGATCAAAAGAGCGGTACGTTAAAGGCATCCGTAGTAATAACGTACTAAACCGAAGTTTAACTTAGTCTAACGAAGTCTAGCGTAGTCTAACGTACTTTGTTACGTACTTAGATGTACTATAGCGTACTCTAACGTACTTTACCGTGCACAAACCAGCATCGACAGTCTTGATCCAGACATGTTTAAGCAAAAAAATAAGACAAATTTCACGAGCGCACAATGGCCGTACCAGACCGCGGGCTGGCTGCATACTCCCATGTGGAGTTGATAAATATACCGTATTGACGTTGTTTAGCGTAGTTTAGCGTAGTCTAGCGTAGTTGTTTCCGTAGTCTACCCTACTCAAGCGTAGTCAGACGTACCACTCCGTACCTGTCCGTGAGCGAGCTGCACCCGCATTACCGAAGTCTAGCGTAGTATAGCGTAGTTTATGGTACTTGAGCGTACTTATCTCTACTCTTCTGTGGCTCATCACCGTACCTTTACGTATTTTATCGTAGTTTAACCTAGTTTAACGTACTTACACCACGTCTGACCCACAATTAATTACCCTACGGATCACTACGTCCATTACCGTAAGTATGACCGGCCCATAAGCTAGCGGGGTTTCATTAATATGGGGCCTAGCTGTTGTGATTGATACATGTTACATGTTAGTATATTTTCATGCATGAAATGGGTAAACTAAACTGAACAAGATGAATAGGGCATTCATGCCTGACTGAAGACATTGTGCTATCTCACGAAAGGTATTTCCCTTCTAACCACCGTCTACAAACAAAACACAAACAAAACACAAACAAAACACACACATATAACATGAATGCATGCAATGAAATAAAAGGGAGAGCCTTACGTAATACATATTTATGAGCAAGGGATGAATGAATATATTATCCCCCTCCCCTGAATAATATGTTTTAATTAAATATCTACGCCAGTGAAGGAGACATTTCCAATTACAAGTCCCAAATGTCGTAGCCAAAGCAACCTTGCAAGACCTGTGAAAAGAGAAAATAAGTTCCCGGGCAAATATTCACATGGGGAGCAGCGTAATACTAAACTATAAATTGTCCTTTGTCGTCTTTCCACAACCGGGGGGGGGGGGGGGGGGGGGGGCAGCAGGTACAAATATTAAAAGGACCCAAAGTCCATTGATAATTTGATAATGCAAGGATAACAGGACAATTGCTGCTCTCTACCCAAGTGTATAAATGGGGACCTGGTAGGAGGTGAAAGCCAATATGTGAAGGGTCTTCTCAATGCCCATGAGCTGCTTGGAAGGAATGCTCCCCAAGGAATGGATATGGTACACACAATGTGTGCTAGTTTGCATTGTATCCTATGACCGGGGGTGATATTATCATTGTAAAGCGCTTATAGATAATTATCAATCATATTAGGCGCTTTATAAACTGAGTATATTATTATTACTTTTATTATAGTTTGAATGGTCGAAACAAGAAAGGTACAGCTGTATCTGCAAAATTTATACTACAATTTAGCTAATTTAGGCATACCCATGCATATTTGTTTTGAATGTTAAATTTAATTCAATTCAATTCATTTCAATTAATTTAAATTAATTGAAAGTGGTTTATTGAATGAAAAGTTCATGTCGGGTAATCAGTTGAATTGCGGACAAGTTTACAAAAGTTTAAACAAATAAAAAAACAAAATCAGCCACGCAAAAAAAGGAAGTTTAATTGATATAATGTCTGCATAATTATCATGAAGAAAAACAAAATGATGAAGTTTAAAAGAGAATACTTGCTGGCGGAATGGATTACATACATAATACTATTGTATAAATCAAGTTTGTTTTGGTGCGTTGGTTCCCTTTTAACCTCTTGACTTCATGAACCGGGTGGGTTGTGTGCAAACTCTATGAAGATTTCAGGTTCTCGAAGAGAATAGGTTAATAACTACCAGTGAAGGTAAAATGTGCGACTGTTCCCCTCAACCAGTGAACTACGCAACTTTTATTTTTAGACCGGGAATTTCGATTGCTCGTCCCGATGTATGTACTAAGCAGTGTGTCTGATAAACCACGGACCTGCTACGCTCGATCTCGAGGTCAATAGACAAACCGTGGATAAACCAACAGGAAACCACGGTTTTGATTTCCTGTATGAGTGCACGTTCGGAAAGAGAGGCAATTTTTGGTGAATCCCAATACATGAAATCATGCTATTCAAGTTACCTACAAGCAGTGTCGTAGCGTGGTCTGAGTATTTTTTTATTTTATTTTTTATTTTTTTTGGGGGGGCACGCAAATTAATAGGGGCCACACCTTATGTATTTTTTCTAAAAATAGGCTCCTTATGTTTCCTATTGTCATTTTCAAATTATTTTTGTTTGGGGGGGGGCACGTGCCCCCCCCCCCCCCCCCTCCCTGTCGCTACGCCACTGCCTACATTAATTGTAGGCAAATGGTGTGCGTACAACAGAGCTATTCGATTTTGTACAATATGAGTGCCAGAATCGACTCTGCACACACTAGTCTTAGATTTAGATTTGTTCCTAACATCTAGACAAAAACAAGACAATATGTATTTATAATATATCCATACATTTTTTGGGGGGCACGCAAATTACTAGGGGCCACACCTTATGTATTTCTCAGATTTTTTCTAAAAATAGGCTCCTTATGTTTCCTATTGTCATTTACAAATTATTTTTGCACGTGCACCCCCCCCCCCCCCCCCATGCCCCCCTGTCGCTACGCCACTGCCTACATTAAAGATGAATTCCAGTTTTGGGAAAGAATTCGAATACATATATATTGATCATTACTGTTGATTAAGTATTGAAATAGGGCTTGTGTGGTAAAATCGGAACATAAGCATCGTTAAATAAAGAAATATCAGAATAAATCCAATATCCGCCTGTGAAATTGATAAATCCACCGCCAGTTCGGACCTGTCCACGCCGCTAGCGCTGGGGGAGATATCGACAATTCGGGGACGAGCCCGTATATAGCGAACACCTCGTGTACTCGCACGTGGTCATTGTACATAGCGTATGGGCGATTCAGAGTTGGCGATCTCTATCTGCAGACGATCAAGTTATAATTTTGCAAATATATCAATTAGTAGGCGGTTCCTTGGCCAAATTTGGATAATCCTATATTAGTACAATTATATTCTTTCACATTATTGGTAATAAGAGCTTCCATTTCATTTTTTTGAGAGGGGGCGTTTCCAAAACTGTCCTTGACCTTTAATTGTATGCAAATGGTATGCGTACAACAGAGCTATTCGATTTTGTACAATATGAGTGCCAGAATCGACTCTGCACACACTAGTCTTCGATTTAGATTTGTTCCTAACATCTAGACAAAAACAAGACAATATGTATTTATAATATATCCAAACATTTGAGAGGAGATTATCCTATCTTTCAAAACTTGCCTAAAGCAATGTGTCATGTGGGGCATTCTCTACTAAGACGTGCCTCTGGCCTGGCATGACTCGTTCATGACTCGTTGGCACGTCTTCGAAGAGAATGCCTGTTTGAATATACATTGTTATATGCTAAAAGATGTTGAGAAGTTCAGCAACTTGAATGGTCGAATCCAGTCACAAGATCATTAATTGGAAAATGACATCGCACCAAGTAGTGACGTCACTGTTCTATCACGTTTTGTTGCGCTCTTTTCTGCACGGTAGGAATGCAGTTTTGATCAAACTTGTTTTACATTAAACGATTCGTAATTATATATTCTTTCACATGATCGATGCTGAAACTGCATATTTCGTTTTGTGTGTGGGTCGTTTCATAGTACTACAAGATGACCTTCTTTCCATGAGGGACTGGTCCCAAATATGGAGATAGTATAAACAAGTAATCCTGAACCGATACGAGTATGACAAGATGATAAGAGGTGAACAAGGCAGTAAGGCTTAATAAAGTTAACATGATCATCATCATTTGCTTACTGATGGGCACGGGTGTAGACATGTCATTGATACCCATTCAACTGTGGCGGATGATCTATTCATTCACCCCCCCCCCCCCTGATGAATAGGTATAACATAGGTCGCTACGCCCGTGCCGATGGGAGCGGCCAGGGGGGGGGGGGGGGGGGGGGGGGGCAAGCAAAGTATTTCTTTATTCCGTTATTTTCTAAAGTATTTCTAAATTATTTTGGGGCACTGCCCATCCAGAAATCCCTTCACCCCCGTAGCTACGCCATCAATAGCCATAATTTATTACTCACCTGCTTCCGCTATTACAGCGTGAAATACGAATTGAATGTTTATTAGCGGATCTAAAACCAAAGTGAACGTTACCCGACCACAATCCAACACACGTTCATCGAATCATACACGACAATCCGTTTCCTTATTTCATGGTGTCATTTCTCCAGAATAAAATCAATAGTAAATCGAGTATTAACACATTGGAAGTATATCTAAATTATATAGAGACATACAATAGATAATTTCACAATTTGTAACATATTCCGAATCGATAAGTTTGCTCCGTTCTCTATTATTTAATTTGCATCGAAAACAAACTGCACACAAAACACTAATGAAACGATAATTGTTTGTTGACATGCCTTTTGTAATTTTAGTGCCACATGTATTATGTTTACACTATGGTGCCAAAGTCATATCTAATTACAATAATCATATAATCAGATATCAATTGCAGTACAGGGATAGTTGAGTTTTGGTATAGAGGGCGCTACACAAAATAATGTTTTTGGGAGATAATGACAAACTGAGTGTCAGATTCGAAAGAGCATACAATTTTAATGACAGAATAAACTTTATTTGTTCAAAATCGGTTCAGAAATGGCTAAAATATCCATAACCATGACCATTTATATTACTTGTGGGGCCCCACAATTATTCAATAATTTTGAACCAGCCGTAAAAAAAAAATATAATACTTCCTCTTTTCAAAAATTTACAAAAGAAGTATTTAAATAGTTGTTGATTATCTTTCTATCTAATCACTATTAATTTTTAACAAAACATCACATGCACAATATTTGATTTAGAATGGGTGAAACCGATGAGTGTTAAGAGAGCGCCCTCTTTAGTTTTAACGGCTATTTTTAATGATAACAGGCTTTTTACTTAGTCATTTGTATTTTTTTAAAATTAATTTCGGGCATGGTGGAGTTATAACCATTAGTTTGTAATGTTATGGTGAAGGTTTTGGTTACTAAAATTCAGTTTGACCAAAACTGTACTCTCTTTACCAGAACTCATCTATCCCTTTAATATTTGATTTGTTCTTTCATGTAGGCTTAACAAACACTAGATGTGGTGTAGAATGAATTGTATAGGTACTTGACTTCTTGCTTTGCCCCTTTTTAGTTCTAATATGTCATTTATGGGCATCTAGTGAATTTGTTGACATGTGCACAAAATGGATAAATGATTATTGTTGTAATTTGATATTATGCAAAGGTATATAATAGAGAGTTTTACAATTCGTAACCCCAAATGAACGCGAAATGATGAGTTTGTTCGTTCTCTTTTTATCAATTTGCATCGAAAACAACTAATAACTCCACACAAAGCATGCATAGATTATTGTTTGTTGATGTGCCCGTTGTAATTGTAGTGGTATTATTTGACCCTCTCAGTGCTATGGTCATCTCTAGTTACAATACTCATAGAATCAGATATTAATGTTTGGGATTTTTAATCCTTCATTCGGGCTTCATTTCATGCACACACTAGATGTAGTGTAGACTAAATTGCATAGGTAATTGACTTCATACTAAGCCTTTTTTCATTGCTAATATGGGGTTTAATTATATGCTCGTAATTATGTCTGAATATCAAGATCATCACAATCAGAAAGTGAAAGTTTTCAAAGGCATGTCTATCAGTTCCAGAAGAATACAATGGGTTTTAAATTAATAAAGTATTATTGTCAAAATCCACCAAACGTTCTGTAATTCTAGCGGTTCTCACATTCGTTGTATTAATATTTCCATAACTTGATTACCAACAAAAAAATAGGTGTTGGTTAACCACATTTCTCTTTCAAATAAACATATGTTTGATTTCAATACTATTATTATGAAATAACTTCTCCATGGGAGAATTTGAACTGTTAGGTTAGGGCAATGAGATAAATATCACGTTGCTCTCTAGCTCATTACTCGGTCATAATGATGATTCATTTCCATGCAATTCTTATGCCCGGCGCAGACAGAGCCGACTCGACCCGATCCGACTGGTTTTCAGCCTGATTAACTCAGTATGCGCTGCCTCAGGACTCTGGTTTTGCCAGTCAAGAGCCATTGAAGGTCATTCGAGGCCGATTCAACATATTGGATCGGCTCCGACTGAGCGAAACTGACTCTAGCCTGACTGAAAACCAGTCGAATCGGGTCGAGTCGGCTCTGTCTGCGCCGGGCTTAACACATCACTCAATGTTGCTACCAGATCACATAAATACAAACCATTTGTCAGTTTTTCCACATTGTCAACAAAGTAAGTTAGATCCCTTTTAAACCACATCAATTCTGCCAATTCAGAGTGTAAATACATTTTGTGTTAAAGGAGCTACAGCGTCTATATGGCCTAATTTTCACAATTCGGCTCTCTATATAATTTTTCCCGAAGAAAAAGAATTTGGCAGTCATTTCTCATGAAATCAATACATTTTGGGGTAATTAGTGAATATCTAATTGTCCTGGGAAGGCCCCTTTTAAATCGCCAAAATGTGACATCATCTAAAGAACGGACTAATGAACTAAATTATGTAGATGACGCGTCATGACGTAAGCCAATGAATTGTCAATCACATGTCGATCACGCTGCCGATTCCGGACCCTAAATGTGGGTGGGGCGTAAACTGGCTGCTAAGTGAGATTTGGCATTAAACAAATAGTCTTAAATCACTACTGTGTTTATTTTCATGGATTTTTTTCGGCAGACCTATGTTTCAAGTCATCAACTATGGAATAAGTGTCAAAGTACGTTGTATTCTTTAGGTCCTTTAAGTAAACACGGAAATGCCCTTGAAAGAGTTGGATTTTAATACAGGCGGAAAGAACAAACACCACGTCCTGTATACAGTCATGTTTATAAAGAAATTAATTTCCGTTGTTGTGAAGACATTTGGAGAGAAAAGGTTATCGTTCTATAAACTAGACTAAGTGGTAAATCACCTTGTCTATATGGAATGAGACGTGATGCTTCAGTGACGAGATGTTGAGGTTCAACAGCAGTAAATCAATAAATGTCAATAGTATGATCATGGCAACTATACAGCCTTTTCACACGTAAAACATGTACACGTTAATGTGTACGTGTGAAAACGCTGATAGACGCCAAGTTCAATTTAGTTTGGCTTTGGAATTGCTCGATCACAGACATGTGCCTCGAGTATTGGTTCTTACTTGAACAATTGGTTGCATGTTTGAGTTATATCAAACATTATTTCTTTTTCGTTAAAAATACATGTTTTTTTCGCGTTACAAAAGGCAAACAATTAAGAACTGCGAGGATAACAATACCAATAGTCATGCTAGTCAGTAAAGTTATTGAATGTGACCGAGGCATAATAAAACTACGGGTAAAAAGGTCGCTGTAACATACATAAAGTGGTTTTCTTATTCTCGTATATACTGTATGCTAATACAGATATATAGTAACTTTGTTGACATGGGCGACAGTGCGAAAAATGCTCAGATATTATATATCTCTATTATCAATTTCTCTGTTATTGTCGATAAAATTGTCCGTTTTGAGAGCGTATGTCTTGTTTAAATGGTGTGATTGTTCTCTAAGCTATTCCTATCCTGGGATAGTACTATTTATGACGTGTGGCCACGAGACCACTACAGTTTAAAAAAAAACATTTTTGTTAATGTTGTCATTAATACAATGGTAAACTATTTTCACATGTTATCGAATATTCATCACTTTTTGCAAATGCCAACAAAGTTACTAGATCCCTTTAACATGTTTAAGAGTCCCGTTCTGGGTGATCATTGTTGACCTTGAAATATTAAGAGCTATAATGTCAAATAGTATAAAGTATATTATCAAGAGCTGAAGTTGTAGTGCTGTGTCTAGCATTAAAGGGATAGTTGAGTTCTGGTAAGGAGAGTACAGTTTTGGTGAAACTGAATTTTAGTAACCAAAACATGCATCATTACATTACAAACTAATAGTTATAACTATAAAGGAACACAAAATTACAAATGACGTAGTAAAGATCATGTTATCATTCAAAAATACACTCATCGGTTTCAACCATTTTGAATAAAATATTGTGCATGTGATGCTTTGTTGAAATAGTGATTAGATAGAGAAATAACCAACAACTATTTAAATACCTATTTTGTAACTTTTTGAAAAGAGGAAGCATTTTTTTGAATTTTTAACGGCTGGTTCAAAATTCTCAAATAAACCTGGGGCCCCAGGTTTATTACAAATTGTTATATTTATGGATATTTCAGCCACCTCTGAACCGATTTTGATCAAACAAAGATGATTTTATTATTTAAATATTATGCTCTTTCAAATTTTACACTCAGTTTTTAATTACCTCACAAAAAAATAAGTAGTCTAGCGCCCTCTCTACCAAAACTCAACTATCCCTTTAATGTAACCCCTTAAAAATGTCCATGCATGTACGTGCACGCTTGTATTAGGTTGCGTTGTGCATGCATGCTAACATCCAGTGAAGTGCAAGTGGTTATAAGGACACAATGTTAATACAGCAATACATCATGGCCATTGTGGTGTGCAGCAGTGGCATACTATACGTTAGTGGTTAAACATCTTTGCACACTATAATCAAAACAACTTTTTTTGTAAATCCCAAAATAGCCTATGATATTTTGCATTTTCCATAGACCGAATAAATAGTACGCAAGGTTCCCGTAGTGAATGTGTCAACTATTAATGTTCCAATTAAGTTGGGAATAGGACATTGGCAGTGTAACTGTCACGTTTAGGGTGAAACAGATTTCCGTTCAGTCATGGAGAGAACAGACTTCAATCGAGGGGTAAATGGATCTAGTAACACTGTCAAAATAAACACAATTTACTCATAGCTCTAACAGTTAGTTGTATTCATATTACCATTATAGGCATGGGGCTGGTGTCAGTTTTCCGAATTTCTCGTTAGTTATAACATTTATGATTGAAGTGCTCTGAGTTATAAGTCTGCAGTGGACAGAATAGACATATCAGATCACAAAAATACACTATATCAACCCTTCGTCTGTACTGGCACATGTCTATAAAGTTACTAGATCTCATTTAACTCCACTAACTGCATTAATCAGTGGTAAGTCGATCTACTGTAGATGTAGACGTATCTTCATGATAACTCACGACATAGTGAAGTTTGTACATGTAGGCTATAGACCAATGGTCGCTACCGTCGACACCGATGAAAGACTGACTGCAGCTTTCGACGACATACTGGTCGACGTCGATAATGACGACAAAATAGTGTCATTGACATTGAAACCTGTATACTTCATCATTGCCTGTAGATTTGTCACATCCCAAGAGGACATTGACAGTAAGATGAACATGATGGGAAGTCAGCAAACACGAGTTGTACAGGATGCGCATAAATGTACTCGGTTGCAATACCTGGGGCCCGAAAAGGAAAACGAAGCAATCGATTACAAATTGTCACTTACTTGCAAGACACACATCAACATAAATGCACAATTAAACCAGATGAATCAGATTTCGCTAGGGTGAGAATATGATGTTAGCCTATGTTTTATTTTCTGTTAGATCTTTATCCGGGCATGTTGGCTTTTAACAGTGGCTAGCCCTAGCCCTAACCCTACACGTTATAAGCCAATACATTTATATAAAAGAGAAAGGAGACACACGGAGTCAATTTTTTTATTTCAATCCCAATTTATTCATGTTTCCAACAAAACATTACAAATCAATTATAATCATTTACACACATTAAAGGATACCACCACCCAAATCTAATATTCTTATTATAGAAAGGTAACATATTTAGTATTCCATTCCATCAACAAGTTCACAACAATAGGTTTTCAGAAAGAAAGAACAAATAATTGGAAAACGCATCACAATTCTAAAGCATGCGTTCATGCGGTCTGAATTGTGTAGACTACCGCGGGTGCAGCAAGCGAATCGCCCAGGATTATACTGCATACAAACGTACGCGTGAATAGCATTGGCGCACTCGCAAACCAGGAACCAGGGGGTGTATTCTGAAAATCGTCTTATCTTTTGTATTATCTTTTGTCATAAGTCCATAAGATAATACACCGCTAAAATTGTCATAAATCGGTATTCTGAAAATTGTCTTAAGGGCATCATATCTTTCCCTGACCACGCCCATTAGTGCTGAGTTAACCAATCAAAATTGTTGTTACAAAATGTTTATATGCCCCCTCAGCCAATCAAAGTGGGTTAAATTGCGTATGCGTCGCATTTTCTTTAAATGCGCGCATCTAACTAGCTTTGCGCACACGTAGAATTTTCAATCAAAGTTCAAGAAATTTATATATTTTGGTCAAAGAGTATTTTTGTAAGAATGGGATTTTCATATGGTTATATTTTCAATGGAATTTTCTCCCTCTCACTCTTATTTTCTAACTTTTTCGCACGTACACACACCTATACACACAACAAACATAGGGAGCTCTTTAAAATCTCAAATAATTGTCTTTAAATATGTTTAAACAAGATATAAGAAAAGGAAAATACTGCCCCATAGCTGTCTCGGCATATGAGTAGAATTTATGATAATTTCATGATGAGATGAAAGATAAGAGAGTTTTCAGAATACACATTTTCCACCTCTGCTTGCGCGAACGCGCTTATCAATAATGCGTGGCAAGGCGCGCCAGCTAATAGAGGTTAACAAACTTTCAGAGATAATACAAAAGATATGAGAGTTTTCAGAATACCGGTTTTGTCATAAGCCTAAGATAATACGATATTAGGGAAAAGACGATTTTCAGAATACACCCCCAGGAAATAGTATTGGTGGAAATGAATTGCTTTGTTTATGAATTACCCAACCCTTTGTAAACTGTTGGGTATCTATTTGATATCACAAAACAGTACCAAAACATATAGTAATGTGTTGTTATTTGCCCGGTGGTCCCATATTGGAAACACGTCACCAGAGAACCAGAGCCGGTCACATTTACGGTGGTAAACGTAGTTGAACGTAGTGGAGGCTAACGTAATTGAACGTAGTTGAAGGTAGTTGAACGTACCGGCATCCGTACCGTACCGTAGTTGTACGTGATGCTAACTTGATATTAATTCGGGGGAGCCGTGATCTTCGATTTAATTTTTGAACATGTTAAAAAGAGAGGTACATCCGTGATGCTAACGTACTAAACCGAAGTCTAACGTAGTCTAACGTACTTCTTAACGTACTCAAACGTACCCTAGTGTACTCTAACGTACTTTACAGTGCACACAACCAGCATCAGCACTCTTGGTCTAGGCATGTTTCAGCAAGACAAATTTCACAAAACTGCTCTTTTTGAAAAACAAGCGCACAATGGCCGTACCACACCGCGGGCTGGCTGCATACTCCGTGCGGAGTCGCAAAATATACCGTAGTGAGGTTCTTTAGCGTAGTCTAGTGTAGTGGCTATCGTAGTCTACCGTACTCAAGCGTAGTCAGACGTACCACTCCGTACCTGTCCGTGAGCAAGCTGCACCCATATTAGCGTAGTCTAGCGTAGTTTAACGTACTTGAACGTACTGATCCGTACCCTTCTGTGGCTCATCACCGTACCTTAACGTAGTTCAACGTAGTTTAAACCTAGTTTAACGTACTAACACCACGTCTGACCCACGATAAGTCAGTCTACGGATCACTACGTCCACTACCGTAAATGTTGAAGGGCCGGTCACATTTACTGTAGTGGACGTAGTTGAACGTGGTGGAGGATGACGTAGTTGAACGTAGTTGAACGTAGTTAAAGGTAGGTGAATTACGTATCGGCATCCGTACCGTAGTTGTCCGTGATGCTAACTTGGTATTAACTCGGGGGATCCGTGATCTTCGATTTAATTTTTGAACATGTTCAAAAGAGCAGTACGTTAAAGGCATCCGTGATGCTAACGTACTAAACCGAAATCTTACGTAGTCTAACGTAGTCTGACGAAGTCTAACGTATTCTAACGAAGTCTAATGTATTCTAACGTACTTCGTAACGTACTTAAGTGTACTCTAACGTACGTTACCGTGCACAAAACCAGCATCGGCACTCTTGGTCAAGACATGTTTAAGCAAACAAATTTAACAAATTTCACAGATCTGCTCTGTTTGAAAAACAAGTGCATAATAGCCGTACCACACCGCGGGCTGGCTGCATACTCCGTGTGGAGTTGCTAAAATATACCGTAGTGACGTTCTTTAGCGTAGTTAAGCGTAGTCTAGCGTAGTGGCTTGACTTCGCGCGCTACCAATTATGGCGTCAAATACTATGGGTCGCACTCGGCGTGAATTAACACTGCAAGATGCCATAAAAAGATTATCGCCACCTAGCAAGATAGCCGCGAACGATCGCGATACGGAACATCAACCGGCGAATAGCCGGGAATCTAGCGGCGGCGGCGACAGTAGTAGTGCTACGATCGCGAGCCAGGTGGAAACCACCGACGACACTTCAAACCGAGATTATGACAACGAAACAGCCACGAAAACAAGCGAAAGTCAACACACCAGCGAGAACAAGCATGACAAGACGGCAGTCAATAAAGGTAAAAAGAAAGACAAGACCATGAAGACGAAGTCAAAACCACAAGACGAGACATTCCAATTTGAGTACTGTGATAAATTTGGTGTGAAAACTATGATTGAATGCGAATGCTGTCAAAAATGGTCCTGCCTTACAATGACTGTGTATAAAATGTTTGCAAACGAAAATAATCACGCACACTGGTTTTGTGGACTATGCGAGGACTTTGCAATGCAAACAATCAAAGACAAAGTATCAGTAGAAATGAAAGGAAACACTCTTGACACTGTTGTAAACGCACAGAACTCCAACACTGAGAAACACATAAGAGAAATAACAGAGAGAATCAACCCATTCGTGAAAGAGGTACAAAACAATGTCAAGACAATTCTAGAATCCTCAGAAAAGCATGCACTGAAGTCATACGCAGAGGCTACTAAAAGTGCTAGACAAGAGACAGTAGACGGCTCCCCCTCTCTCTCGACATCTACCAATTTGGAAGGAAGACTACGCGACAATCCTGCATGGGCCGGAGGACATCACGTCCGAGATCCTACATCAGCGCATATCAATGTGGTATCGGTCGACGAGCTAGAGGACAGGAATAGGCGCAAAAATAATCTCATTATATACAACCTACCAGAATCAAAGGCAAAACATTCCCAGGAACGACAAGCAGATGACAAGAAGGAAGTAGAAGAAATTCTCACATTAGGCTGCCGCGTAGAGGAAAGGGTCATTGTCACCAAGACAGTGAGACTTGGGGGAATTAATCAGAATCAGAAACTACACCCTAGAGTCATGCTCGTTCAACTCGAAGACGGTTCATCCAAAAGTGCAATCCTGAAAACAGCAAGAAACTTGAGAAACACCGACAAATGGAAAAACACATACATCTCACCAGACTTAACTAGACAGCAAAGAGCAGAAAGAAAATCCCTAAGAGACGAGTTAAAGAGAAGGAGGAATGAAGGAGAGGAGAATCTGTCAATAAGAAGAGGAAAACTAGTAACATACAGTATGGAAATGTCTGACAAGCAGTCAACCAAACAACAGCGAAAATCAAATATGACACTAGCAAGAGAGCTGAATGACCAAAGACAAGAAATGCACAACACAAGCCCAGAAGAGGAGAGACCCCTACACGCACAAGAAAGACATCAGAGATCAGAGGGCAGATCCACTGGCAGCTCTTCTCCAGAGAGGTCACCAAATGTGGCACTGGCAAGAGAGCCGAATGACCAAAGGCAAGAAATGCACAACACAAGCGCCGAAGATGGAAGGCACCAACATGCACAGAAAAGGCATCAGAGATTCGAGGGCAGATCCACTGGCAGCTCTTCTCCAGAGCAGTCACCAAACCGAGGGACGCCCCAGAACAACCAATGACACCGAGATATCAACGACAATAAGGACATGGGAAACCTGAAGGTAATATACACAAATGCTGACTCGTTGCTGAACAAATTGGAAGAACTCATAATACAGATAGGCACTCAAGACCCAGACTTGATTCTTATAACAGAAGCGTCTCCTAAATATAGTCTTTTTAAGTTCTCAACTACATCTGTGTCTATCAACAACTACGATATGTTTACTAACCTGATTGATGATAGCAACAACCTACGTGGAATTATCATTTATGTTAAATCTGGAATCAAAGCAGTTGAACTGGACGTGGAAACAGACTTCAAAGAAAGTGTCTGGTGCAAAATTAAACTGAAAACCAACATGTGGATAGTAGTCGGATGTATATACAGAAGTCCATCCAGCAGTGAAAGTAACAACGAGGCTCTCGGGGAATTACTTCAATATATCAGCGACAACAATAACAATGAATCCACACATCTGTTGATATTAGGAGATTTTAATTTTCCGGAGATCGACTGGAACTTTTTTCACTCACACACTTCACCGGATCATCCCGCACATCGATTTTTGAAAACGGTGCAAATAAATCGCCTTCAGCAACATGTCGACCAACCGACAATGTATAGAGAAGGCCAGAACCCATCTCTACTGGCTCTAGTACTTACAGAGGATTAGAGTCCAGCAATTAGCATCAGCTATATGCCTACTCTTGGAAGAAGTGATCACCTGTGCTTATTGATAGAACTCGACATCAGTAAGGACAAAAGCACCACAGCAAACACACTTCGGTACCACTTCAATCGGGGGGGGGGGGGGGGGGGGGGGGGACTATGATCACCTTAGAGAAATCTTAAACGACATTGATTGGAATAGCCACGTCGAACGTGTTAACTGCAATACAGCATGGGCCTTTACCAAACAAGCAATACTTGATGCAGTCGAGGAGTGTATTCCAAAATGCCCTACCAAATCTAAGAAGAAGAACATCTACATCAATCGACAAACTCTAGCTCTTTCCAGAAGGAAACAACGTGCCTGGAAGACCTACACCCATACAGAATCTGATGGGGACCTCACCAGGTACAAGCGCATCAGGAATGATCTCCGTTCCACCACCAGAAAACTAAGCAGAGAGTTTGAGTCAAAGGTGATGGAGGACATTAAAGAAAATCCAAATAGGTTCTGGCAGTATGTAAATAGTAAAACAAAGAAGTTGGTGATCTTACAAAGGAAGACGGCGGTCTCGCTTCAGATGATGGAGAGAAGGCTGATGTTCTAAATGCAGCATTTAAAAGTGTGTTCACTGCCGAGGACACAGCAAATATCCCACCTGTTGAACAAGTGTGGAAAGGAGCACCTTTGAACACCATAGAGATTACAACATAGAACGTCAGAAAGAAGCTTAATGAACTCAACCCAAGCAAATCACCGGGTCTGGATGGGATCCACCCCAGAGTCCTGAAGGAGGCCCAAGAAGCTCTTGCCTTCCCCCTAGCTGTGATATTCAAGAAATCATTAGACGAAGGCTTTGTACCAGAAGACTGCAAGCTTGCTGATATAACTCCGATTCATAAGAAAGGCACCAAAAGGGATCTGTTTAACTATAGACCAATAAGCCTGACTTCAATTGTGGTGAAGATTCTTGAATCCTTAATTCGTGACATTATCATTCAACACATGATTGGTAACAATCTACTCTCGGATGAGCAACACGGTTTTTGTCCGGGGAGATCAAGCAACACCCAGCTTCTCTGGCAGCTCGAAGACTGGACACGTCTCCTTGATGAAGGAAAAACGTTTGACGTAATATACCTAGACTTCCGCAAAGCGTTTGACGCTGTTCCCCACCGCCGGCTAATGCTAAAGATCAAGGCCTATGGAATACAAGGATCGCTCCTCACCTGCCTGGAAAACTTTCTTACACACAGACAGCAGCGTGTCTCAATCAATGACAACAAATCAACCTGGACAGAAGTGCAAAGTGGAATACCGCAGGGGAGTGTGCTGGGTCCAGTCATGTTCCTTCTTTTCATCAATGACTTGCCCACAACGATCCGCAGTCACCTGCTTCTATACGCCGACGACTCCAAAATCTACGGCACAGCTGCAGACACCGATGAGGAAACATCGACACTACAAGCTGACCTCAACAATGCACTTGAGTGGTCAAGAAAATGGCAACTCTCCTTTAATGACTCAAAATGTAAAGTACTTCATCTTGGAAGAGGAAATAACAATCAAGAATACATAATGGGAGAATTGCCTCTGCACTCAATCTCAGAGGAAACGGACCTCGGCATCATCATCGATAACAACCTCACCTTTCAGAAGCACATCGCAGTACAAGTGAATAAAGCCTATCGTACTTTTAGATTAATTAAACGGACATTTTCACGTATAGACAGTTTCACAATCACAGTTCTAATCACATCACTAGTCCGACCTCTACTGGAATATGGACAGTCAGCGTGGCACCCACATTTCATCTCCGACATTGACAAAATTGAAGGGGTCCAGAGAAGAGCAACCAAACTTGTACACGAAATTAGACAGCTCAATTACGATGAAAGGCTTCGAGCACTTGACCTTCATTCGCTCTTCTATAGACGAAGACGCGGTGACATGATCCAGGTATTCAGAATACTACACGGCCTCGACAACGTATCTTCGGAACATTTCTTTGCACGTAACAACTACCAATCTACAAGGGGCCACACGATGAAGCTTTTTCACCCAAGATGCCGTCTGAACGTTAGGCTAAACTATTTTAGCCTAAGGATAATTAATGACTGGAACAACCTCCCTCAAAACGTTATTGCAGCACCATCAGTAGACATTTTTAAAAGAAGATTAGATAAATGTTGGTGTGAAGAAAGGTTCAACCTGCACTGAATTTCGTCTCACGCGCAACACCTAGCTATATCCATTAATGTAGTATAGACTTCAGTTTCGGAATAAGCCGTACCAACCCAATTTACATGCAACGACCGGAAGATCTACAGGACACAACCTATCCTTCCGTACAGATGATGATGATGATGATGATGATGTAGTCTACCGTACTCAAGCGTAGTCAGACGTTCCACTCCGTACCTGTCCGTTAGCGAGCTGCACCCGCATTAGCGTAGTCTAGCGTACTTTATCGTAGTTTATCGTACTTGAACGTATTAATCTGTACTCTTCTGTGGCTCATCACCGTATTTCAACGTAGTTTAACCTAGTTTAACGTACTTAAGGGCCGGTCATACTTGCGGTAGTGGACGTAGTTCAACGTAGTGGTGGCTAACGTTGTTGATCGTAGTTGAACAAAGTTGAAGGTAGTTGAACGTACTAGTATCCGTATCGTACCGTTGTTGTCCGTGATGCTAACTTGGTATTAACTCGGGAGAGCCGTGATCTTCGATTTAATTTGTGTACATGTTCAAAAGAGCGGTACGTTAAAGGCATCCGTAGTAATAACGTACTAAACCGAAGTTTAACGCAGTCTAACGTAGTCTAACGAAGTCTAGCGTAGTATAACGTACTTCGTTACGTACTTAAATGTACTCTAGCGTACTGTAAGGTACTTTTCCGTGTACACAACCAGCATCGACAGTCTTGATCCAGACATGTTTGAGCAAAAAAATAGACAAATTTCACAGAACTGCTATGTTTGAAAAACAAGCGCACAATGGCCGTACCACACCACCGACGGGCTGATTATACTCCGTGCGGAGTTGCTATTTACCGTAGTTTGACGTTCTTTAGCGTAGTCCAGCGTAGTGGCTACCGCAGTCTCTCGTATTCAAGTGTAGTCAGACGTACCACTCCGTGAGCAAGCTGTACTCACATTAGCTAGTCTAGCGTAGTTTAATGTACTTAAACGTACTTATCCGCACCCTTACGTGGCCAACCACCATACCTTTAACGTAATTCAACGTAGTTCCACGTTGTTCAACTTAGTTTAACCTAGTTTAACGTACTTACACCACGTCTGACACACATTAAATTACCCTACGGATCACTACGTCCACTACCGTAAGTATGACCGGCCCTTAACATCACGTCAAGCCCACGTTAAGTTACCCTACGGATCATTACGTTTCACTACCGTAAATGTGACCGGCCCTTTAGACGAGTGGCATGGGCTACACACTCGGAGTTATAGACGCCGCCTTTTGTGCCAAACTTGCACGGGAAGGACTCTGACTTTTTAGCTATGTTTTATTTTTTCTGGTCAGCCTCTTTTTGTTTGAATTGTGTTTTATCAAAATACATTTGTTTTGTATTTGTTTTGAATGCCACAACCAACGGAGTCACCAGAGGTCCACCCTCTCCTGTATCTTTACTATTATCAGTGTTGTATCCGAGTCCACCCAATCCGAGTCCGAGGCCGAGTCCGAGTCCAGACCATCCGAGTCTGAGGCCGAGTCCGAGTCCAGACCATCCGAGTCTGAGTCCGAGTCCAGACCATCCGAGTCCGAGTCCGAGTCCAACTCTTTTTTTTATATATTTTTTTTTTATAACCTCCGCAAAAAAAGAAACTGGACACTTGTACAAGTTGAAATATTTTATATTAATGTACGATAAGTGTACATTATTATATATCAAATTAAAGGGAATTTAGTCCTCTATATGTTGGGTTTAAACTAAAGGTGTAATCGTTCATGCATGAAATGCCATGGTCAATTAACAATAGCAAGGTCTGTTTTCAAAAATAGCAAAATCAATGGAGAACCACACCATTCGACTGAAATGATAGTGAGCGTTTCATTTAAAACAAGGTGTGTGGGGCAAGTAAATTATGACATTATTCATCTTTATTATTACGAACAAACTCTGAAAATACAAATTTGTCAATAAAACAGGGCCAGGTTATGAGAGCATCATCATACTGGTCTGTATTAGAGGCATGAAGCTTGTCTGTTTCATGATTGTGTCCCCTGCAATTTCAACCATAGTTACCTAGAGAAATGTCATGTTAAAAACTGCCCAACTGTTTGACCAAGGGTGACATCAGGTTTTGAAGATCTTTGGACTACGGTAGAGTTCTTGAGAATAATGTATACCATTTTCATGCTGAAATAAGGGCACAAACTGTGGTTGCGACCAATAAACCTTTGCCATGGAATTCCCCATTTTGGTTACTTTTGGATGAAAATTAAACCTATAACGTTCACAATTTGTCTTCATTTATACTTTTTATTGAGATGAAGATAGAAAAGGTCAAATTTGTAATGAAAAATTATGCCATCTCATGAATATAGCGTTTTAGATTATGCTTATCAACATTTATATGGTTGAGTGGATGTTCCATTTTTGCTATTTTTGAAAACACACCTTGCTGTGGTTAATTGACCGTGAAAAGTCATGCATGAATGATTTTATCTGGATTTTATGCCAATATTGAAGAGGGTCATTTTATCTTTAATTTGATATACAATATCATATATTTTATCGTAAATGAATATGAAATATTTGGTCTTATACAAGTGTCCAGTTTCTTTTTTTGCGGAGTATATTTATTCCATTTCTTTACCAAAGGCAATTGATCTATCACTCAATCAAGTGATTAACCCTACTATGTGTCACACAGGCACTATTGCCAATGTCGGTCATATTTATGGTGAATTGCATTGACTAGTTGATTTATAATTTTGTAACATCTCCTTCAAATCTTTCCCAACATGTCATATATCATTTTGAAGCTTACGTTATACTTTTTTGTTTAAATAAATAGTGCCTTCATTGTTAAGTAGGGCGCCCTCACTAACCTATGCAATGAACATTTCAAAATCAATTCTTCACCTATCCACAGCATTCTGTCATACAATGAGTAACAAAACATAATCAATGTTTACATACAAATTGTAGCATATCTTATTATCTTTCTGGGAAAAGAAAGGTTTTTTTTCATACGATGTTTGAAACCGTTTTCGTTGCTAAAATTGTGCCTGCATTTCACTACAAAATATTGTGAAAAATATGATTGAGCAACATATTTATTCTGCGTTGGACTGTCTGGTTATGTTTTATACAATTCTCTAAAAAATAAACTATGAATTGTTTATATAGTTTAGAACGTATTTTATAACCGTGCATTTTCAACAGAGTTTTATGCAGAGCACCCTCATTGTTGTGCGCCCTCACTCGGAAACAAACAATCATCTTTTCGGCTTTCCACTGTGATGCATGTGAATCGCGCATCGCACGTAGTGTACACGGGCACACAATATTCATGCACACAAACATGCATACAGATCTACTGATTCGCACGACATTCGCGCGAAATTTTGAAAAAAGAAGAAAAAAAAGGGGGTAAAATGAATCAATCATCGTGATATTGGTCAGACAGAATTAGTGACTTTCTCTATCCCAAAAGCTCTGGTCGTGGAAATAGGAAAATTGGCCGGCCTCGAGCTGGACTCGGCCCGAGTCATTGAGTCCGCGACCTTCGCGTCCGAGTCCGAGGCCGAATTGTTTGTTTCCGAGTCCGAGGCCGAAGGGTCCCCTAGGCCGAGTCCGAGGCTGAGGCCGGCAATGTCGGCCTCGAGTCATCCAACACTGACTATTATAGACGTGTGGCGTAGGGAAACACTCTCGGAGTTAGGCGCCGCCTTTTTGTGCATGTTTGTCGCACGGGAAGGACTCTAACGTGTTTATGATATAGTATATATACCTGTTTTCCGTGTTTTTTGTTTGTACTCTAGCACGAATTTTCTCACAACTGCGCATGACACAACGAGGGTAAATGATGCCTGGAAGTGTGTTCGATGCTACACCTTACGGTCCACTGCACTTAGTATGCACACTCCTGTGTGTTCTGACTGCAAACTCTGGTGAGAATCGTAATAATTTAAGTCATGAATTACTATTATTGTTTAAAATTACTTATTATTTGTTTTACTTTCCATTATAAGTGGAGGGTGTAGCTATCTAGTTGTGTATACAAAATGATTTGATTCACATCATAACCCTAGGGTTCTAATTCTTACATTATTAACTGCAAGAGTTTTATATTATTCTTTTTTTTCTCAAAACTTTAGTAGCTTCCAATCTTAGTTTATATTTACATTTGTTGCAGGCGTGTATGCCACTGTGTTGAATCTGTCATATGAAAATAGCTCTTTCGAAATACCGCGAAAACAATAACTGGCATAACGTGATCCTTAAAATGAAAAACCCACAATTTACCTGTTTATATGGTGAACCAATAATAACAAATTATTTAAAAATAAAAACAACGTCCTTTACCAGCTGGCATAATAGTTAAGAATCAGGGTATTCAAACGCAACGTATAGGGTTACATAAACAATTCAAATACATGCACAAATTATGTTTCTCATGAATTTACGCTATCGAAATCTTTATGATTTTATTTCTTACTTTGTTTTGTGGCAGAACGGACGAACTACATATCGACAGTGGGCAGAGGGGTGGTGTCTGCAGGGGATGGCAACTCTTTCTTTAGCTGCCATCGAAGTGAGCCGGGTGTGGATGCTACAGTTGAAACTGGTCGATACGTCGCCACACTCAATAATGGGAATAACTACGAACCACCCACACCTACTGAGAGTACGCAAGGAAACCCATCTTCGGTAGTTTACACATCTACTCTACCAGGAGACTTTAGAGCCTATGGCGTCTTCTATTGTGCGTCAATATATGACGGGGGATGGACGGTGGTGCCTATGATATTCCTTCTCTCTAATGGTATGCCATCCCTATTTTTGTATTATATGTATGAATTGATCCGTGAACTTTATACAATTAAAACAAATATGATATTTATAATATAGTCATATTTATACCAATATTAGTGCACGATCCGTTTAAATGATGTGTGATAACTTCATAGAAAAGGAACGATGTCAAAGTGTACATATATTGAAAACATTGATAATTAATGCGAGATTAGGCCCATTTTCACAGCAATCGAAAAGAGTTCAGCAACGCTTTTTATTCCGTTATAAATATGTCCATAATTTGGAAGAAATTTGTAAAATCTAAACCGATTTCACTTTTCTGTTACCATTAGTCTAACAACAGGATACAAAATAATGTAGAAGTAAAAGCTCAACGTGATGTTGTTTACTGAACATTTCAAAGTGAATGGGGATCACTTTTATGCGTGAACTTGATTATGCGATCAAGTAGTATTTGTATATTTATTTTACATTTGTATACATATGGCTTGTGCGGGGGCAATAATTAATTTATCCCTATCAAACCCAAGCTACGGTATTTTGGCGTTTCCAGGCCGGGGGGGGGGGGGGGGGGGGGGAGCTCATAGGGCTTTATCTTGAATTTCTGTTTTGTATTCAATCAACCACTTTCATATTTGGCACACCTGTCAGTCACCATTATTAGGGCGCCATTTACGATATTGTGAACAGCAGAGAACATGTAAGAATTCAGGAATGTTTAAAGATGTTTTCGCCAAATGGTCTGATATCAAGTAGGCAAATTTAACCTTTAAGATGAATATGTATTATTACATATTTGGAAGAAATAGATCATGATATTTATGTGGAATTTGATGGGTTTTAGAGGTCCATTAGGTCCGCAAAGTCGTTGTCGACCTCACACGTCTTAGCAAACACATTACAGTACATGATGTATACAATTTCTTTAATTTTTACCCTATAAACTTGAACCAAAGTGAATTTTTTTCATTTCAAAATTTGTGTAGACCTCCTGAGAAACCCCATTACCAGATTTTGATCACACAAATATCAAAAGATACATCAAAGTATACTTAAAATAATTGTTATTATAGTCATTGTGTTACGCCATTTTGTCTTTAAAAAACAAATAACAACACAAGATTGCTCGCGGAAATTAATTTCAGTTCGTGACAACATGTTATTAATGGTTCTCATGAAATTTGACCAGAAAAAACACCCAAACTGCACTTGTTTACTAAAAGAAAGAAAAAAAACAAGGAAAAATAAAAAGATACTCTTCAGTGTATGGTTACCAATCTAGTCAAATTCTAAAAGTTCTTGTAATAAGATTATAGAAAAAGTCACTAAATTTCGTGTAAATCGAATTAAGACTGTGGAAGCAGTGATCGGAAGTATGGTAGGCGGGCTTGCAGTGAGGGGGGGGGGGGGGGCGTCGACGATAAATGTATGTTTATTATCGTTATAAATAAGCAAACACTATATACAATATACAAGTATACAATGCAGAATAGATGGAATTTCCTTCCGTGCGGATACGATGGGGGTGGTATGCCATCGCTTATCTTTTCTTTACGTATTTACTCTTTAGATATCTTGGTTTGTGCTATTTGGGAAGGGGGGGGGGGGGGGGGAAGGCCTACGGTATGATGAACTCAATAATACAAAAAATTGTATTATACAGATAGTTATTATTTGCGTGGTAATCTTTATATTGCATAACAATTAAGTGATCTAGTAACATTGTCCACATCCTCAAAATTATATTGGTATTTTAGCGGTTACCTCAGTATATTGTCGTATTTGTATTTATATTAGAATCATTGAACCGGTTTCGGTTTTCAGAATGTCCATTTTGTTGAAATTTTGAAAGGATATTTACGATTGTAGTGTTCAGATATTCAACTATATACTGGATAGTCGTAACCATGTGCAAAGCCAGTGCAATAAGTAAGTGAATATCACTTTGCATATTTTCCCATTACTCGGTCCTATAACGATCATATTATTTGAAATTTTCCCACAATTCTACGTGGACATATCATATAGCAACAATATATACTACGCACACAAAGTTCCGAAATGGAGGTTTGCGCATTAAATGAGGGGGGAAATCCCGGCTTTGATTCGGATTTAAAGCTTTAAATATGTGCCTTTATTGATATACCACACTCTTTTTTTCAAAAAAATCCTTAAGTTGGAAAAAAAGGGAAATTTCATGCAAATTTGTTGCCTTTTTTCGCATCGGCGTTCCATGCTCCTAAAAAAGTCATTTATAGCAGAGCTGGAAAGTGCGCACGTGTCACCCGATTCATGACATCACAAGCAGACCGCAACACGGAGGAATGTGCATGGTTTACATTCAGAGCCTATGACTTGCTAGTAAAACAAACTCGTTTTTGCTTTTAAATTGAGGCTTAACTGAAAGTGCTTAAGAATTGCTAAGAAATGAATTGTAGCAGGATGCAGCTACACATCTGAGTGTATATCGTCCATGATATAAACCTAAGCAAATGTTTGCAAATATTGAAACAAATGGAAATAATATCTACGTATGTGTCAACGTGAGTATTGCACTCAGCGAATCCGTATTACGTTATTACCATTCATCAATTTCGTATAATGTAAAGCGTGAATCCTCGTCATTACATTGATATAACATTTGCTATGGATATTTTATCATGGAACGTGCATTACATACGATTGTAGGGCAAAGTAAAACAAAATGAAATGTTACAAAATGCACTGATTTTGTCAACAGTGTGCCTTTCTTTTGTTTGAAGATTAAAACGTGGCTTGAATGCATGACCACCTCACCACCATTCAAGCCAAGGAAGGCATTTTGCAACATTTCACTTTTGACTTTGCCCTACATTTGGATGCAATGCACATTCCATGATAAAATATTCATATCAAATGTTATATCAATGTCAACAGAGTTACTAGATCCTTTTAATGCAATTATGACCGTCTCATTTTATCACGCATGCTTGTATTGACCGTATTATTCGTGTATTGTTCGTTGTATTAAAGAGATAGTTGAGTTTTGGTAGAGAGGGCGCTACACAAAATATTTTTTTTCGTGAGATAATGAAAAACTGAGTGTCAAATTTGAAAGAGCATTCAATTCTAATGGCAACATAAACTTTATTTGATCATAATCGGTTCAGAAACGGCTGAAATATCCATAAACGTAACCATTTGTAATAAATGTGGGGCCCCACAAGTATTCAATAATTTTGAACCAGCCGTTAAAATTCATTTTAAAATGCTTCCTCTTTTCATTTTTTTTTCAAAAGAGGTTTTTAGATAGTTGTTGATTATCTCTATATCTAATCAATATTTCAACAAAACATCACATGCACAATATTTTTTAAATTTAAAATCGTATAAACAAATGTGTTTTTTAAAAGCGCCCTCTTTAGTTTAAACAGCTCTTTTTTTTAATGATAACAGGCTTTTTACTTAGTCATTTGTAACTGTTGTATTCCTTTTGAGTATGGCGTTTAAATGTTGCTTGTAAGTATCGGTTTCCATGGTGGTGTATAAAATACGTGTGATTTGCGGTTGCACCATGTGAGAGGGGTGGATTGGTGAGTCCTACAAAAAGCTATTAGTTTGTAATGTAATGGTGCAGGTTTTGGTTAATAAAATTCAGTTTTGACTAAAACTGTACTCTCTCTACCAGAACTCATCTATCCCTTTACAACATTGTCCAAATCCTCAACAATCTATTTGGAATTATAGCGGTTCCCTCATACTTTGTTGTATTTGTATTAAAGGGGACCATCGGGCAAATAACAACACATTACTATATGTTTTGGTACTGTTTTGTGATATCAAATAGATACCCAACATTTTACAAAGGGTAAGGTAATTCATAAACAATGCAATTAATTTCCACTACTTACGGAACCACTACTATTTCCTGGTTCCTGGTTTGCGAGTGCGCCAATGCTATTCACGCGTACGTTTGTAGGCAATGTAATCCCGGGCGATTCGCTTGCTGCACACGCAGTAGTCTAATCATTTCAGACCGCATGAACGCATGCTTTAGAATGGTGATGCGTTTTCCAATTATATTTGTTCTTCTTCTGAAAACCTATTTTTGTGAACTTGTTGATGGAATGGAATACTAAAGATGTTACCTTGCTATAATAAGAATATTAGATTTGGGCGGTGGTACCCTTTAACATTAAAGGCATGGGACAGGTTTCGGTTTTTCAAATTACCCTTTCGTCAAAAATATATTTACGATTGAAGTGTTCAGATGTTAAATTATCCACTGGACCACGATAACCGTGTACAAAGTAAGTGCAATAAGTTAGTGAGTATCATTTTGAATTGTGGCTAATTACTTGGCCATATAACGTCCATTTAACTTGAAATTTGTACACAGCACCCAATAGACATATCGGATAACAACAATATACATTGTATTTACCACTCATAACCTTTTGCACATGTGTCAACAAAGTTAGAAGATCCCTTTAAACAAAGGCTTGACTTATAACAAAATTACAAGCTGTAGAAGGCATAAACACTATCTTAAAATGCGTTTAGTATAGCATCCGCCTATTTTAAAAATACTATGAATACTTATCAAGGTTTTTTCCCATTTTCTTAATGTTCTCCAATCAGCTTATTTCCATCCCGCTGGCGGTCGATTCACGAAAACTGTCAACACCATGGATGCCGCGGGGGTCACTGTTGATTTCGATCGAATCATTAATGAGGACCTGTCTAGTAACTGGAGGCACAACGGGACAACAGACCCAACAGTATTGCTTGCAGAGAATCAAGATATCTCATATCCAATTCCCCAAAGAGTGCAACCAAGTAATGAAGGGGTCTATGAGCTTCACTATAACAACCGAAGAGGTCAAGCTAGAGGAGGCCTTATGCGACTCATCGTACGAAGTAAGTATACAATTATGTGACTTTTGGCCACGAAACCACAATAAGTCGCTAAATGAAAAATTAAAACAAAATTTAATCGGATAAAATAGTTGCCCTCGTCAGCTTTACTGTATAATATGTTTTGCTAGATGTATTACCCTTTTTACATTTATGATGTTGTTGTCACTTAAGTATAAAACGTAATGCATTACTGGAAACAATAGATTTCGGCCGATTTTGAAATACCAAAATCAGATATCCTCTCTGATTAATATAATTTATCTGATTTGAAATAAATTAACGGTTCTACTATAGGTTTCCCGGTCAAACCCGTAAAAACAGCAGCCAAACTGACGATTCGATCATTCAATTTAGCACGAAATTGACTGATGATTGGGATCATCATTTGATTTACCAAAAATGGTAATTTAACTTTTAAAGCACGCGATCGGAAATTCCGGCCAAAATAAAATAAAAATGGAGCATCCAATTTAAATCGGCCATTAAAGAGTATCCAATTTAGAGCGGAAAATGTTGTCGTGGGCATTCGAGCATTCAAATTCGTCAGGAGGCAAGCTTTTGTAAAAAGTGTGCATTTTAATTCGTCATGGGCGTACACTCACTATGTAAATGAAGAAAAAAACATATAGAGGGCAGGATGTTTGAATTGAATTAAATTAATAAAACAAAACAAAGGAAAATCGACATGATGAATAATGATGAAATTGATCGATAAATTAAATGAAGATTAAATATACATGTATAAGCATTCATTAAAATAAAAACTGTTGAAATTAATGAGCTTTTAATTCATCATGAAAATCACTGTGATTCACATGCACAATGTGTACTTATCATGCTTTTGGGGAATATATGTCTTTCAAATGCACAAATGATATGAAAAAGGAATATTTATATACCAAACCCATTAGAATGCTTAATGTGCGAAATCGGGTGCCTATAAACGATTGATTGAGGTACAGATTGTTTTTGCTCTTCATTACCAGCGCATAATTGAATGACGACTGTGCAGTGTTAATTTGATTGATAAAAAACTAATTTGAATAAACAGGAGTACACAATCAAATGTTATATTGCTCTTAAAGTGAAAATGAATATAGCGAACAGCACTTGAAGAAAAATCGCTCTAATTTGAATGATCGATTTGTCAGTTTGGACGCTGTGTTGACGAGTTTGACCGGGAAAACCTATATTTGAACATTTGTGGTCTTCATATTACGTATTTTTGCGCATTTGCATCGTTGTGATGCCTCTCCTGTAACATTGCAAATGTATGTGCATTATTTGACACGATTTACTCGTATCACAATTTCTCATCACATTTACTCATCAATACTCAAAAAGCTGTTACATTTCCGAAGTCATTATCTATTTATGCATGATCGATTATTTATATGAGAAGAATATTATGAAGCTCTTTTTATTCAAGTCAATAACAACATAATAGGTAATGTGTATAGACCTCCTGGTTAACCAGTTCAGGAGTTTTTTATTAAAATACGAACAGTTATTATAACAAATTCAAATTTGCTTTCAAATGAACGTTATGGGAGATTTTCATATAAATGTAATGGATTTTAAATCTTATGCAGTAACAAGTGACTTTCTAAAATTACAGTTATCTTTCTCACTATCACCATTAATATCCAGCCCCACCCGTGTCACTAGAAATACCAAGACTATGGTTGATTACATTTTCACAAACGATATTGATAATAATATTTTGTCTCGTGTATGCGTATGTGATATGAGTGACCATTTACCAATATTTGCAGTATTCAAAAACTTTAAAAGAAAGCCTATTGATAAAGAAGTTATTCGTCGTGATATTAATGAACGTAAAGTCAGGATGGTCTTTTTTTGCAAAACTATAATTGGAACTTAGATAATCAAGGACCTAATGAGATGTTTAATGATTATTATAAGAAGTTTACGTACATGTATAATTTATGTTTCACTGTTATTAAGACTAGGGTAAATTTAAAGAAAGTAAGTAAACCATGGTTTACGAGAGAAATACAAAGAATGTGTAAAAAGAAAGCTGCACTTTATAAGAAATTTGTTAAAAAAAACTTCTGATTATAATGAGAAAAAATATACAGATTTTCGTAATCATTGCACTACAATTATTCGTGAGATGAAAACAATATTTTTGATTGTACAAGGTTTCATAATTTATCAGGAAACTCTATAGCACTTTGGAAATAAATAAATTTGATTTTGAATAAAATACTAATCACAAAAAGAATAACGTGGACAAAATTGTAGTGACTGGAACAGAAATTGATAATAAATATCAAATAGCAGACGAGTTTAATAATTATTCTATTAATATAGTTTACTATCGCTTCAGTAAATGATGACACTGACGTGTCCTTTGCATTGTATCTCTCTGATCCATGTCCAGCGACTTTCTATTTACGTCCTATTACCGTAAAGGGAAATTAAATAAATATTCCAAAAATTCAAAGGGAAAATAGGTCCGGGATACGAAGATATTAATATACAATTAGTAAAAATTAGTATTCTTTTCATAAGTAAGCCTTTGTTACAAATAAATCATTAATAATCAGTAATAACTCATTTTGAAACCGATAAAAATAGCGAAAGTTGTGCATATTATGTATATATATATATATATATATATATATATATATATATATATATATATACATCAGTGCAAAAGGACCATACGTAATTATCGCCCAAAAACTGTTTTCTCGAAGATAATTGAAAAATGCATTTATGTACGAATGTTTGAATTTATTACTCATCATAACTTATTAAATAAAGATCAATTTGGATTTATGGAAGGATTATCAATTTCATTAGCTGTTACAGTTGTGCTGCATAAAATAATCGATTCTTTAAAAAACAAACAGTCAGAAATTGGAGTATTCTTAGATTTGTCTAAGGCATTTGAGACTTTAGAACATTTTATTATTTTGTATAAGTTAAAGGGATAGTTGAGTTCTGGTAAGGAGAGTACAGTTTTGGTGGAACTGAATTTTAGTAACCAAAACCTGCATCATTACATTACAAACTAATAGTTATAACTAGAAAGGAACACAACATTACAAATGACGTAGTAAAGATCATGTTATCATTCAAAAAGAGCCGTTAAAACGTAAAAGGGCGCTCTCTAAACACTCATCGGTTTCAACCATTTTGAATAAAATATTGTGCATGTGATGCTTTGTTGAAATAGTGATTAGAAAGAGAAATAACCAACAACTATTTAATTACCTATTTGATAACTTTTTGAAAAGAGGAAGCATTTTTTTTGAATTTTTAACGGCTGGTTCAAAATTCTCTAATAAACCTGGGGCCCCATGTTTATTACAAATTGTTATATTTATGAATATTTCAGCCGTCTCTGAACCGATTTTGAAATTTTACACTCAGTTTTTCATTACCTCACAAAAAAAAAAGTCTAGCGCCCTCTCTACCAAAACTCAACTATCCCTTTAAGAAACTATGGTCAAAATTAGTTAATGAATCGTCAACAATTTGTGGTAATTAACTCTCATAAATCAGAAATGAATACTGTTAAATGTGGCATTCCACAAGGTTCAATATTGGGTCCGTTATTATTTATATTATATGCTAATGACGTCAAATCCGCATCAAGAATGTTAAAGTTTATCCAATTTGCAGATGACACAAGTATATTTTTTCACACAGTAGTATATATCATATTTTCTCTGTGTTGAATCAAGAATTAGGGAATGTCCACACATGGTTAAAATGTAATAAGCTTGTCCTTAATTCATCAAAGTCCAAATATATTGTATTTAGTAATTGTGAAGGTGTAGACCTGCATTATGAATTCTTACGAATAGACACTCATAAGTTAGAACGTGTTTATCACACGACATTTCTTGGCATTAGTATAGATGAGTCGTTAAAATGGAAATATCACATAATTGAAATATGTTATAAGTTAGCTCGAACAGCTGGTATAATTACAAATTGAAAAATAAACCTGAATATATTTTAATGAACATCTATAATACTTGATTTTAACCACATATTTCTTATGGCAATATTATATATATATATATATATTTTTTTTTTTTTTGTGCAACTGCGATATGTGTTATGAGTGTATTATATGTGTGTTTTTGTGTATTTGTGCGAATCCTGCCAAAAAAAAAAAAAAAAAAAAACACCCTACCTACCTACCTTAATTTTTGGTTGCCTGTTACTCCAATCCAATAAAACATATTTAATTTTGAGCTAAACGCCGTAGTGTTTATTTGATCTAATTCGATCATGACCATGTAATTTGTAATATGTAGGCATGATTTTTTTTATTTTTTATGTTAGGGCTTGCTTTTTGTTTTCTTATATTACAGTACATGTATTTATAACAACTTAATGTACCGGCACTTATACGTCTACGACTTCCCGGCCTGATACCTTCCATATGCATGATTATATGATATATGTTTTCTTCCTCCTTCTGTGTCCTGCATATACGTTATGTCTTGTAAATACTATTTTGTATATTTATAATTTGAATATGTTTTGTACTTGTTGATGATTTGTCTTTGCATTATGGTAGATACACTGAACTTGAAACTTGAATATGATATGATATAATACACATTTTCGATGGAATAATTAGGTCAGGTTATGAACCAGAAGACTCATAACCCTGTTATTGAGCACTTCGGCTAGATGGAACTTTACCTTCAGCACATTGAAAAACGTGAATAATAATAACGCATAATGTAAGGTCCAAACTTGCAACCAAGTGGAGGAGGGATAGTGAGATTCATTATTACTCTGGATCAACGAGTAATGCAAGAGAGGTTCCTATTGTCTCATTGTACGGGGGATATGAAGAGCTTAATTCTAAAAGGCTCTTAATCCACTTTCTATCAAAATTAAATAAATGATCTAATTGCAATAATAAGCTAAATAGCTTTAAATAAATCCACAATAAATACAGTGGATTTAACGCCTTTTGGAATGAAGCATTTCATGTATACAGATGTCTTGTTCACCAGCCTTAAAGGGATCTAGTAACTTTGTTGGCATGTGCAAAAAGTGATGAATGGTTGATACAATGTATAATGTTGTTATCTGATATGTCCACTGTGTGTTGTGTAAACATTTATAGTTAAATGGAAGTTACATGGCCGAGAAATAAGCAAAAATGCAAAGTGATATTCACTAACTCATTGCACTCACTTTGTACACGGTTTTCACTTTCCAGTGGATAATTTAACATCTGAACACTTAAATCATTAATATCTTTATAACGAAAGGGAAATTTGAAAAACCAAAACCTGTCCCATGCTTTTTTAATAATTGCTTGTTATTACGAATGCAACAAGGTATTAGGGAACCGCTAGAATTCCAATTGGATTTTGAGGATTTTGGACAATGTTACTTAGTCCTCTTAATATCAAAGATTTGTTGAAGAAGATGGCATAATTTTGGGAATACAAACAAAACCTCTCACCTGTTTTCCCTTTTCACCAATGTAGTTGATTCATACAGGTTGCATCATTACTTATTCGATGTTTTTCTTCTTTTTTTTCTGTACAATAATTTTCAACAGAATGTCCTGCGGGTCGACATGACACAACCTCCCTGTGCCGTCAGACCTGTCCGTCTTGTTATAACGGTGGGATCTGTGACGATAAGACAGGACAATGTATCTGCCCTCCTGGATTTCAGGGAGAAAACTGTGAAATAGGTTAGGTGTAACACTATTAAAACTGTACATTGTCTCTATAAGTCCTTATATTAATAACTTACTTCAATATAGTTGTAATTTAACATTGATATACACCATAATTCATGAACTTTCGTTAAACTCTTTAAATAACTGCGAAGTCATATAACTTGAACTCTTATGAATGTCGACCTAGCTTTAGTATCACAAAAACAGCACCTTGTTTAATTTTGTTTTATTCGTATTTGATTTTAGCATCGGGCAAACAGGCCCGTAGCCAGGGGGAGGGTTGCGTACGCACCCAACGCACCCCCCCCCCCCCCCCCCCCCCTCGGCTACGGGCCTGGGCAAATACATGGCAAAGGAAATACCAATTTAGCATATGCATAGTAAACAAATCATGATATTTTAGACAAATAATTGACGAACCATGTCCTCATATTGTAAGGTCTAAGCTCACACGTTCAAACTCTTTTACTATCCATCTTTCTTTTCGTCAGGCTGCGGTCGGAACAGATTTGGAAGGAACTGCGAGTACAGATGCGATTATGATGATAACATTGCTGCTGCCTGTCAAGGGTTTCAGATGTGTGTGCCTGATCCATACGGGTGTTCATGTGCACCCGGCTACAAAGGGCTCGACTGTCTGACAAGTGAGTTTTTTCATTAAAACTACTCTGATGTCGTCCATTATAGCTAAATAAAAATGGTTTATTTCATTTAATTTGTTAAAAATAGCCATATTGCTGGTGATTTATTTAAAATCTACATGGACAGCATAAGCAAACCATAAATGGAATTGTCCAGTTTACGAAAACATCATCATGACGAGAAGGTTAACGTACAACAAATACAATTCAACGGGTTCAAAGACGTTTGCCCTATTTATAAGTCATAGATAAAGAAACGAATCAGAATAGATAATTAGACTGAGAAAACATTTTTGATTTGTTTCTGTTCACAAAATAATTGAATCTAATTGAATAACGGAATAATTACTTGTTAGCCACATCAGTATTGCAATAATTGAGGTATGGAGACAAATTTACATTAGGCATCATGAATAAATGATTACTTTGAACAAAATAGTGAATCTATGTAGGATACCTACGTATATATATACTGTATAAACATTTCAAGTTTGTTACAGTAACTATCTGTAGTCCAACACGTTAAATTCATGAGCGTTAGCTGTGCATTCATTTTGGTTTACATCGAACAGGATGTAATACTGGTTATTTCGGAGCTAGCTGTACAGAGACCTGTCACTGTGAATCTGGGGAGTGTGATCGATTCACAGGTATCTGCACCGGAACACCAACAACGTGTATGTCGGGATGGGAAGGAGTGAATTGTCAACGTAAGTCACAAAAACAGTTACTTTGGAGATCTGATGAAAACAGATATTTAACTTATCGATAGGTATACGGTATTATAAAGTTACATTCTATGGACATATTCAACTTGCATACACTAATCAATATGGTAAACAAGTTTATCATTGTAATAGCCTGAACGTAAGGTATTGGATATTTTCCTTGTAATATTTGTGTGATTTTTTAACGATAAAAAAGAGCATCATTGCATTGGCGTACGAGCAAATTTCTGCCACGGGTTTACTAGTGCATGTTCTTGATTACAACTGTTTTCACCTTATTTCGTTGACTAAGCTGCCCCAAAAGATTTTCCACCAAAAGTGATATAATTATTTTCTCCGAATATGACATGATTTCTTTCTTCTGAAAATCAAATGGTATTGCCCTTATATTGCCCTTTTCAGAATTAGTGAATGTTGCAGTCCTTAGGCCCCTCCTCTGTTGTCAATGTATCAACGTCAATAAGTTATATCAACCCGTAAATAATCATTGTAGTTGTGTGTACGCTTGAGGTCGGCTGTTTTCTGCGTGCCTTCTAGCTTCCATTGGAGTGCCGTGTTCTGGACAGGGCGCGATGGTGATAATTGTAATAAACCATGCACATCGTGTTATGCAGTGACATTGTATACGAATTCTAAGTTGCTTTGTGTTCGTTGCACACCCGTCAAGTGTGGAGTAATTGACTTCATCCCAAAATAGATATTTAACATGTTTAACTTTGGCTTTCCATTATTACCATGGGACTTTGGTAGTGGGTATATATTCAGCAGGCACTTTAAGGGTTAATAAGTGTAACATTAATACAGACATTCATGTGACTTCACTTTAAACACAATCTGTTTATACTTTTCAGAGTGTGTTCAAGGCAGATACGGGCGTAATTGCACTGGTGAGTTTTAAAGTCAATGGTGTGTATAACACTGATAATTACCTACCTTTGAGCTTACTATAGGAATTGAACAAAAATAATAATTAAAGTGATCCATTAAGTTTATATTTTGTTCCAAAAGCGATACAGTAGACGTCAATGATATTTCAATATCAATGTCAGATTCTCGAGACTGGTATGTGAGATTTTCTTCGACAATTGATATGTTTACCTCTGAAAAAGAGTAAATCGATGTCTTAATCATTCGCGTGAAGTATACGAATTCGAATACTATTGACTACAGTCTTAACAATAAAACCCCCCTTTCATCCTTCTGTTGCCATTATCTAAACAACACATTACAGGAAGTGTGAAAGCCTCCATCATTTTAGTTGAATTTTTAAAAACTTATTAGATCATTTTAATATTTGAATAGTAATGACCATGATTAATCATCAGTTAAAAGAATGATTTAAATTTGTTCAACACTATTCATTACTGAAATACTTATTTTACTGCTTACGTTAGTTTTATTAGTATGATTACTCCATCTCCTTTATTTTACAAATAACATTTCCAACAATAAGTGGAATATACAAATAAATATAACAAGTAAAGTTATTATTTTCTTGCATTCGAAATTGACCTTTAAACATAACATACGACTTTCAATACAACCAACGAAAGTATACCACCGCAGTAATTTTAATTAATTACGATGTAACTTGCGGGGAAATCTCGTTTACTTGAATCAAAAATTGACCATCTTTTTCCATTGACATTTGATTCCAAAAGGAAACCTATTTACGACATACAACAAAACGAACAAAGGGATATCGCCAAAGGTTCACTGCACGTTTGAAGGCGAGCAGCTTTATTCTACAGCAGACCCAGTCGTCGAGCTCTACAGGAAGTATGGCACTGAAGACTCCCACCAGGATGGCATCATGTTAGTTGATGCGAGTGCTGACGAGTATACATACAACATTTCAAGCACACAAGTGGGAGAGGTTTTCTACTGTTCGATGTCTGATGTTAATACTTACAACAGCACAGAGACTAACAGTGATGGGACGTATAGTGAGTTTTGACACATTTCCTCTTTACATAATTGTATTAATGTCATAGTTTTTCTAAATATCGAAATTAACACCAAGATACAAACAAGTGGAGAGAACTGCTAGATTTCCGATAGAATTCTGAGGATTTTGACAAATGTTACTAGATCCCTTAAATAAAGACACGTTTGTATTGTTGTCTTGACCATAGCTCTCATACAGCTCCAAAGTCATCCAGTTGTTTCTGATCCAACGGACGAGACGGTTTTGGTAACGTGGGCTCCATGGGATGCTACTACAGGCACCGGAGACGCACCAATTATCGGCTATGACGTGTTCTACAAGGAAGACACACCGGACAGTGAATATGAGCAAGTTCTGCCCCGAAGCCTCGAGCCAACGAGGACCATCACGGGTTTGAGTCCTGACACTGACTACGCGTTCGCAGTCAGGGCCGTGAGACCAGGGGAAGGAGGAGAGGGTCCGAGGTTGGATGTTACGGGGACGACATCATGCTCCCGTGAGTTATAATCATGAACATATCACCAGTGGCACACTTTTAGTCCAATAATGTTTAACAGGTTTAAAGGACATACATTTAAAGGGCACCACCACCAACAAATACAATTCTTATTAAAGAAAGGTAACATCTTTAGTATTCCATTCCATCAACAAGTTCACAAAAATATGTTTCCAGAAAAACAAATATATAATTGGAAAACGCATCACCAATCTAAAGCATGCGTTCATGCGGTCTGAATTGCGAAGACTAATGTGTTCAGAGCGAACGAATCGCCCGGGAATCTATTGTCTACAAACGTACGCGTATAGTACGGAATAGTAGTGGTTCCGTAAGTTGTGGAAATGAATTGCTTTGTTTATGAATTACACAACCCTTTGCAAAATGTTGGGTATCTATTTGATATCACAAAACGGTACCAAAACATATAATAATGTGTTGTTCTTTGCCTGGTGGTTTCCTTTAATACCAACGGCTTGTTAAAACTGTTCGCATTTGTTTGGAATTTGACTATGCGTACTTGTAACTCCTCAATATCAATGCAAATTTATCTGCCTCGTGATAGACATACAAGGGTCTCTTAACATTTCAGCGTAATGGGTAGTCCAGTCATCTATCAAAGTGTGTCCTTTTGATCTAGGTTCATTGAGTTCTAGTACAGGATCAAAGGGGTAGTTCAGTTCTTGGTTTAACGGGCGCTTAAAGAAATACCGTTGAAACACTAAGTTTAACTTTTAGAGAGCACGCAATTTAAAAGATAGAATAAACTTTGTCTGATCAAAATCAGTTTAGATAATGCTGAAATATAAATAAATATACCCGATTCCGGTTTATTCAATTAGTTAAAGGTGTAGTATAGTTTTGGTTTTGAGGGCGCTTCAATAAATGCTTTGTTCGTGAGGTAATGAAAAACTGAGTAAACATTTAATAAAAGAACACAATTTTAAAGACATACCAAACCTTGTTTGATCAAGATGGGTTCGGAAACAGCTGAAATATCTATGAATGTATGAAGTCGGAATAATTAATGGGGACCAACTGTTATTCAATAATTTAAAGGGGTAGTACAGTTTGGGTTTTGAGGGCACTTCAAGACATTGTACTATTCATGCTATTGTCGTAAGGTAATGACAAACTTAGTGTAACATTTGAAAAAAGCACATTCTTCAAGACATACAAAAACTTTGTATGATCAAGATCAGTTCGGAAATACCTGAAATATCCATAAATATTATCTAGTTGGAATAGTTGGCGGTGACCAACATTTATTCAATGATTTAACACAATATTAAACAAATACTACTCATTTGTTATTACATACTGAAATGGTTTTAAAAGTGTTTTTTTCTTCTTATGAACTCTCTTTAGAATATGAATTTTAACTAAACATCACATTCCAATGTTTGTATACCAAATGTATTGAAACTAGAGGTGTCTGGAGGGCGCCCTCTTATGTCAATGCATGCATTTAAAAATAAACACAGCCCTGTTACGTTACCGTTTGTATGTGTTACTACCATTCAAGCATAATTGAATAATAACCGTTATTTTTTATTTTAATTACTAAAATTAAGTTTGACCAAAAGTGTACTTTTTTTAAAGGAAAACATTTTAAATCCTTCCCCAGAATTATTTTAGAATTGGTTGTTGATGACCTCTCGATTGAATAGTAATGTTAACTAACGATCACATTTACATTAACATTATAAAATTGAACATGACTTTCAGCACCTGAGGGACCCACTTCCGTTGATATCATGAATTCAACCACACCAGGAGAAATCTCAGTGACGGTTCAAGTAAATACAGATTCCACCATTTAGTAAAGAGCACACTACATATATTTAATATACTTTCAAACCAAGCAAGGTTGTTAAGCGGTTAGAGAGTCCGACTCATGCACGGGAGGTATCGGGTTCAAACCCATACCGGGTCATACCAAAGACTTTTAAAATGGTACCTTCTGCCTTCTAGCCATGCGCTCAGCATTTATATAAAGGATAAGGGAAAGTTAACCACACGAGTTACCACATGACTGGCCCCCTTCTGTAGCTGTTGCTACATTTAGTAGACGTGGGCCTAGGGCTAATGAATCGGAGGTAGGCTCCGCCTTATGTGCCACAAATTGGCACGGGAAGGACTTAAACATGCTTTCAACCACACCAGGACAAATCTCTATAACGGTCCAGGTAAATACAGATCCCACTAGTTAGTAAATAGCAAATTAATTGTACCATTTCATACATGTAACAACATTGTTAGTATAGAGGTAAGCATAAAGAAGCAAAACGTTATTAAAGGACAGGCAGCATTATACAATTTCATATTTTCAAAAACGCCATGACAAATTTCTGCGTTGGTTCAAGTAAACATGAAGAATATAAAATGTTGTATAGGGCACATAACTTTGTACTATTGAAACTGCCTAACATGTTGTTACTTTTAAGTCAATGTTCATGAAATGATGTGATCGTTGATTTAGGGATGAATGGAAGGGAATTTTACGAAGAAAATTGTACCAATATAATATGTATTTTATAATAGCTACAAGAAACGGAATTGTCTTGTCTATGTAAGTAGGTAAATCTGAGCAATATATTGGTTTTGATTCGAACTGGATCTGAGTACCTGTTTCTGGTAATCCAGAAAAGGTAGACTAAGCAGGTGGTAGGTATCATGGGCGCAGAGGGGGGGGGGGGGGGGGGGGGGGGGAGGGGCGTGGGGCTGAGATTTCTGCCCAATTTTTTTCTTCTAGTTTTCACTTCACAATCCTCGTCTCAATTTTGTAGTCCAACATAAGACCATTTTTCCTAAATATGAGTCGGTTTAGCACCAAAATAACATGATTTTGATGTTGCCAGAATATGTGATTTTGCCCAAATGCGACGTTATTTTGCCCAAATGCGACGTTATTTTGCCCGAATATGACATGGATTTGCCCGAATATGACATTATTTTGCCCGAATAGGATAGTTTTAAAAACTCAAGGGGGTGGGGGGGGGGGGGGGGGGGCTATTTCGTTAAAATACAATACTGTAAGCAATATAGAATAATGATAACAGTTCTTACATAGCGAATTTCACGGTTGAGGTCTCTATGCGTGTTATAAAGAAAGGAAACATATTAAAAGAGGAGAGGATGAATACAAAGATAGAGGGTGAACAAAGGCTGACACAAATGACAATGTGTAACAAATAATGTTTCAAACAGAAGTAATGCAGCCTCCCAGCACCCGTCTTCTTCGCATGTGGTTTTTATATTCGAGGTTGTTATCTAGGGTTAGGGTTATCTAGGTTATCTACAATTAATCGCTGCGAGGATAACGATATATATCCCTGGTGAAATAAAACACTACTATTATTATTATCATTATTACTATTAGTATTATTATAAGTTGTAGTAGTAGTTGTAGCAGTAATAGTTGTTAGCAGTTAGTACATGTATATCGTTATTATCATGATCAATAAGTATCATATTTGTTCATATTTTACTCCACTTTAAGATACCATATCCGATTTGTCCAACTGCAGTGAAAGTTACACGGGTGTTAGGACATACCGTACCCGCATGGATAATACCAATTGTATATGGAAAAGGGCGACTTCTACCTTTCATTTATACTTCGTATTAGTGGCATTAATCTATAATACCATAAACAGATTTCTCCACATTTTACACCATATTTAGATACCAGACGATGGGTCCAACTGCAAAGCAGGTTACACAGGTGTAAGGATATACCATACCAAACTGGATGATACCAGTTATATCCAGAAAAGGCCGCCTCCTCCTTTCACCGATTTTCTAATTGTCTCTTCGGGGATGTATGACGTCACTTCGCTGGAACTGTCTTCCAGTTATGCGATTTCTGTGGCGTTGCTGAACAGAGGTTCAGAGAGCGACAGAAGCGACGAATTTATAGTCGCCACCGCTGAAATTAGTGAGTCGAATTAAACTTTACACTTTACAAATTTGATTTAATCAACGCACAAATGAAGAGCTTAATTCTAAAAGGCGTTAAATCCACTTTCATTAAAGTTTCGCTTACGATATTAATTCTACTTAGCTAGCTAGAAAAGGGCAAGCTACGCAGTGATTAAAACATGATTACAAAATATGGAGCAGTTCGTTTTACATATTCCCTTGGCATGTGTAAAAAGTCAGACAAATAATGTAACACAATTTGTATAATAAGTGCCTTTAGCGCCTTTTTGAATTTAGCTCTTCAAACATATATGTCTGGATATTACTAATCTGTATTAAATTGCAATAATCCAGAAACTACTCATCTATTTTACTGAGCTGCGTAATTGTACGCCCCTCTTTTCTACACGATTATAATTTACATCTTCATCAATATTGAATGTTGTTATTTTCAACTCAATATTGTGGTGAATTGTTTTTTCATCGTCAGGGACTACTCCCCATTCGACTACACCCAGCAGCATGCCCACTGCTACATCAAATACACCTGTTTTAGTTGGTAAGGTATACATCGTGCTGTTTTCTAATATTAGACTGAAAAGCTCGCCCAGAAAAGCTGCATTAATGAATGTTCAAGCATGTGGCATCATATACTTATACTCATTATTAACTTGTATGTTAATAATAATCATAATAAAACATAATAATGGTATCTGTATTCAACAAACAAACGTCTCAGTCGCCGCTACAAACTGTATTGTAGTGATATGTCCAATCAAATGCAACGATACCTGCAAACATCAATATTATTCAAATTAGAAATGATTTAGATATGATTTAAATGTCTTAAACATGTTGTTGAATGATAACAAACTGACATATTATCTAACCTCGCAGTTGTTAAATTTTTTTTTTCGAGCACGTTACAAAATACCTATAATTAGTCATTATTATATTTTTTCTGACATATTTGCAATTGCTTTTCTTTTTTACGCATTTGGTAGAAAACTGCGTATGTTTTTTTTCCGGATATTTTTTATATTTTTGTTATCATACATTTAATGTTCAATTGAATTAAAAAGCTTTTAAATTTGTATTTGAATAGCATACACATTTGTATAGAATAGTCATAATAGTATGAATGGATAAAATAGTATCTGTACATATCAGGTGTAGAGTATACTTGTAGTGACTGAAACTAAATATGAGTCAAACGCATTATTTACTATAAATTATGAAGACCATGGAATTTTGACGCACAACACATATGTTTACAGAGCAAAACATTCTGAAACATACGGTTACTTTTGTGACGCACCATCTCTTGATTTCGACGAACCATGAGAGGTAAACTGACTGACAATGACGAACCCCTTTTGTCATGATGTGACGGAGCAAGAATTGCCTTGACGGTACCTGCGTCAAAAATGTTGTGGTAAATGACCCAACCACGCACTATTCCCGGGGGTCATGAGGTGCGTCATACAATTGATAGGTGTATTACGCAGATAGCCCTAAAGAGACTTTACACATGGGACAATGGAACGCTCAAATATATTGTAACCATGTAGTGTAAGTGAAATAAATCATTATTATGTTTTGAAATTAAATCATTCCAATAACACAATGTTTTGAGACATTCAAGTGGTATTTCATTGTGCGCTAATTGAAGTAGGCTATCCATATCAAAATTACTCTTACTTGGAAATTACCATGTTCACACGAAACCTACAGTTCTAATTTAGAAACAATATCTCAGATGGCACATGATGTACATGTATTTATATTACATATATCTTAACAGACAATTTAACACATGAATCAGAACTCATATCTAGTGTACACTGATACAAGTGCATGTGCTTTTCAAAAGTGTGCAATAATTTAATTCTAATTGTGTTGATCGAATTCCTTACACTGACACGACAGGTGCATCAGAGAGCTGCTTTCAGTACCACACCCTGATGATTCCATGGGCCCTGTTTGGAATCTCGCTCTCTGTCAACATTATCGGTGGATTCGTGTTTGCCATGCACTACTTTCGTCTTGGATGGTGTGTAGTTGTATCTATTTCATTAATGCTCATTGCCCTTATTTTGTTAAAGATATACATTTCAGTTTATAGGGTCAAGATATAAAAAACAATAAGACCACAAACCAGCATTTGTATTATCATATTCGGGAATTATTACATACGAGTGCTTGAGTTTGTCAATCCACAATCAATCAAATGTAGTTGTGTAAGACACATGCTGTAAAACAAGATAGATTATATCACATAGAAACCTGCCGAGAATGTATACATATTAATCCATGTCAATTATTGAAAATATTGTGCGATGAAACAAACATTTTTAGTAGACATGGTAGAAGAAAGCACCCGTTCGATTTCTTAATCCAAATTATCCCATTGCTGGTTTATTGCCTGCGGGGTTGGTCGGGTTCATTGAGCCTCTGACTTGCCCTAATAGGCGGAGGGCCGATGTCGAAAAAGTGGCTTCATTAAGGACGTAGGTTGCCAGATCTCCACAACAAGTTTAAACCAATTTGATTTGCAAGTATTTTTAATGAGACAAATTAATTCAGAGGTCTACCTCAACAAATTGTTTGCGAACACCTCCAAATCCAAGATGGCGTCCAAAGAAGTAGCCGTTTTGACTTGCTATAGATAATTGGCGAAATTTCTCAAACAACACCTGGAATCAGCATGATTTTGCAGTCACAATAAAATTTTCTATAATCTGATACCAAATACCATGGGTTTCAGGATATGTAACACGGTAATTTTTAGCCCCAAACTCAAATTTTAGGCATTTTCCACCAAAAATATGAAATTATTGATATACATAATTCCGCATAAATCAATAATTGCATTGGGAGTTGAATTAATACTTTTCAGAAAACTGCACAGTTATATTAGCAATACTCTGTAAAAAATGTCAAGTGTAAACCGTGTCTTAACAAAAAGTTATAATAACTGGAAGTCAGCATTTGGTATCGACAAATACAGCACTTTTGTACGATTTCGAACACTATACAGGGTGCCCCAATAAATGTAATTCTTGTTTACGGACTTTATTCAAGAAATGCTCCTAAATAATGACATATTGTTTATACCCGTTTTTAACAAAACCTTCAGTTTTCTTCTTTTATGTCATTTCTATATTGTATTTCTGTGATTTCATGAATATATGCCGCCATCGGTTTGCAATACACGAAAATAGTGTATCAGTAATTTCACTGCGATATGATCCTTCATGCAAAGTGCACTATTTAGTGCAATATTCGAATGGGAGGCGCGCGTCATTTACAGTTGGACCGACCATATCTGGATAATTATGTTTTTAACATGATTATTATTCGGTACACCACAGTTAGCTAGACTTTTTCAGGGTTCAAAGAAAACTTTGAATAGGCTATTATGTTTATCGTAGAGTAACTTTTTGTACCACCGTGTACATTTGTAACCATAGTAACAACAACAATAGAAACACAATAAATCATATATCTGGCTACTAGAAGCCGCATAAATGCATACTAATTTTCGCGTGAACATGAAGGAAAACAAATCACATGTCAAATGACACCGTTTACCTGCTATTTTTCAGTTTTTTAAATAAATATTTGGTGATTTGGTATATTTCTGTCCATAATCGGCAGTTGTTACCATGGTTACACGAGTACAGTTTAGTGCACAAAAAATAAACATTCGGCTTGCTGAGGCTTTTCGGTGTTGTACATATGTTATTGGTTTAGCAATTGAGTTTGTTTTGTTTTAATTCTAAGTCAGCCAATTTGTATAGAACTCTATGGTATCCAGATACATGTAATAAGATATGAAGGGCATGAAGGGTGCATGCCTTGCGATCAAGATGGTGTTCGAATCTAGATCTTACGCTCTGCACATATTATGTCCCGCATATTGTGTACTTCAGTAAGACACTTACTCAAGATAATGAACATGATCTTGACAATGTTTTAAACACATCATGGGCACCCAGTATGGTTAAAATTCGCATTGGTATGCATTGCAGGCGCGTCAGTCTGCAGCTGACTGGAATGCTCCATGTGGAGTGGAATTAAGTTCATTTTTAGCGCTTGATTTATGATAAATGCAGTTAAACAAAATAATACAAGACAGACACGACATCAACGCGGATTACATATTGATGGTGGAATATTCATCATATTACAGGAAATGGTGGTTTTGTTGATTTGTTCATAACTGGAATTGAAGGAGTCCCGAGATTGACGCAATCATTTGGTATACAAATCCTATACGATAATGAAGATTACACATTTTTGAGACACCCTGTACAGCATGAGAAATCATGCAAAACTACCCGTTTTGTCGATATCAAATGCTGAATTCCAAGTACTATAACTTTTTGTTCAGATACGATTCACACTTTAATTGTTCACAGAGTATTGTTGATATAATTGGACAGTTTTCTGAAAAGTTTTAATTCAACTCCTAATATAATTATTGAATTATACGCAATTATGTAAATTGATAATTTCATATTGTTGGGAAAAAATTCCTAACATTTGAGTTTGGGGCTAAAAATTACCGTGTTACATATCCTGAACCCCATAGTGTTTCGTATCAGATTATAGGAAATTTTATTGTCTTTAATATGACTGCAAAATAGTGCTGATTTGAGGTGTCGTTTGGTCAATTTCGCCAATTATCTATAGCAAGACAAAACGACTGCTTTTTTGGACGCCATCTTGGATTTGGAGGTGTTCGCAACAAATTGTTTGAGGTAGACCTCTGAATTGTTTTGTCTCATTAAAAATACTTGAAATTAAAATCGGTTTAAACTTATTGTGGAGATCTGGCAACCTAAAGTCACTTTTTTCGACTTTGGCCCTCCGCCTATAACATCGGTAAGGGTTTCTACGAACTGCTCTCCTCTATGCTCAGTATTTGGAGCACCGGTCTAACGATTAGCAGATCACGTTTCGGTTTTCCGGGGAAGCTGCATTTTCCTTGCTCATTTATATATATACAGAATATATAATCATAACGGTTTGTTCTCTTTAACAGTTGGCGGAAGGACGTAGCAACATCGCGAGAGGGAACGTCATCTGGGCAAAACAAGGAACCAAGCCAAGAGACCTCGACATCCCTCCACACGTACGAAGGTCTGAGGAAACCACCACATGCCTCGGTAGATTATGCTAATGTCAACGAGGGAATGTACGAGAATGGCGCAGAAACTGCGTCATCCGAAGACGCACCTCACATTTACCAGGGTATAAACCAACCCCCTGTGAAGAAGGGAGAAAAATATGACCTAGAGTATGAAACTCCATTCTGTTGACAATTTAAAAGAATTTTTGCATGAATTTATTTAGAATGCGCAAAACAAAACGACTTATCGACAAATCATTTATGCAATTTCTTTGTTTTACACAAAGAGATTGGAATAATAAATACTGTATTGAAAGTGAACAACATTTACGTTAAATGTATTATTACTCATTGCGGCTATAGTATCGGAAATAATATCGCGAGTGATATTCGTTTTTCATGTTTGTCTCGCATTGTATGTTCAACAAGGAATCTAAATGATCACGACGTTTCGTGCGCCGCTGCAACACTTTGTCAGGTGATACAAATCTACTGTAAGCAAGGGAATATATTCCCTTATGTTATTAGTTTAAAAGTAAGTTGATTCCTGATTTATGCATGAATACTAGATTATGTGAATCCCTTTCAATGAGATAAAAAAAATCAACAGTGCAAGAATATTAATGTTACAGTAGTATGTGAATAGCTTAATTCATAAAGACGCTAAATCCACTTTTTAAACTTCCAAGAAAACAGGTTTTTTTGCCCAAATTTGTACACGTGCCTATAGGAATATAAAAATAGAACGTTCTTTGTTTGATTTTGATTGTGTGATTGGTCCCAAAATTAGGATTTCTGGATTGCTATACGTAGCCTTTTAATGTACTGATATCGTAAACTCAATTAGTTTGGAAAGTTGATTTAGCGCCTTTTGAAACTAAGCTCTATATAGTCCTACAACAAGCATCATTCAATTAGTAAAGATATAAATATTAAATTGATATTATTCAACGTGACAATAAAGAAGCGTATATTTTTCGGTGCTCATTTAATTGCTCAGTGAAAAGTGTGTAGGCCTACAGGATTTTATCGATTATTTATAACTACTCTTGCGAAACACTGGGCTGTTCATTCTTATAAGCATTGGTCTTTAATTTATTCAAGTTTCTAGAACTCGCGGGTATTTGTTTTTTGTTTTTGTTGTCGCACTTGATGTAGTATACATACGTCATACGATATTGTTTAAATTGAATATAATATGATAATTATTGTTTAATAGCTGTATTGATTGAATATTCATGCACTTTGTTGATTGGATAAAGCTGGACAATTTAAAGATAGGATTTGTTTAGTAATTACATAATTGTTTGAAATATTGGGAATTAATATAATGATTTAAGTTCGACTCTGAATTATACAAAAATTTTCTTTGGTAAATAGGAAATGACGATAGGTAACATATTAATGTTGTTGATTACTTTATAGTGAAACTATTTTGGATGCAAATAATACACGGGATTTGATTGGTCGCGGGGAGGGGTGACGTTATTATACTGTCAGTTGAAAAGGGAGCATAATATGAAGAAATTGATTTTTGTTTATTTATATGAAAGTAATTATGCAAAAAATGTAGATGATCAATGGTAGTTTGATTTAATGTACCCTATAATGAAAAGGTTATGGATGTCAAATAAAGTTATATATACTTTGATTTATTTGCATTTTGATACGCAACTCATTGTAAAATATAACCAGTGGAAAACAATTTTCTATGTAATGATCATGGACATAATAAACTTAAAATCAATTAAAGTCCAACGTTTAAATATGTATTAATTTTGATATACATTATCTGATAGTTATTAATACGCCATAAACTGTGTGAGGTTGCAAAATGGTTTTCAATTAATTTAAACGGGTAGTACAGTTTTCAAAAGGCTCAGCTTTGGTAACCAAAACCTGCAGAATAACATTACAAAGTTCTAACTCTACCATGCTCGAAAGGTTTAGAAAATTACAAACGACTATAGTCAAAAGCCTATTATTATTTTTAAAAGAGCCATTAAAAACTAGAGGGCGCTCTCTAAAAAAACATTGATTTCAACCATTTTTCATACAAAATCATAGATGTGATGTTTTATTCCATATTTATTCCGATGAGATATATTTTGTTGATATTTCGGCCGTTTCTGAAGCGATTTCGATCATAGTTTATTGACAGAAGTTTATTCTGTCATTAAAATTGTATGCTCTGTCACATTTGTATGCAGTGCTGCGCACTGCATACCAAAACTGAACTACCCCTAAAACTTTGTAAAGGAATTAACATTGCGAAATATAGTTAATGTAAATAAATGTGTACGGAGCTAAACAAAGAAATACTATTGTTCTATTATTTTGTAGTGTTAGGATTAGGCATGTAGGCATAATCTGAATTTATCTGAAATATGTCGTAATATTTTGTGCAAATATAGATTTATTATATACGATACAAATTTCATCCCGTGCAAAGAAATATACATTCTATATAATCCATTGATGCTTCCATATATTCAGTATCGTAATATTTGTGGGCTTGTGAAGAGAACAAAATAAGTGAGAACCATTTGTATATATTACAGAAAAGGGTACTGCGTATATATATACACCAATTCTTCCTTTACAACACTTTCACATGCATTATTCGTTAATTAAAGCCAATGACTGTTTTATATATATCAGATTGATATTGTTTTGTATACTGTTTTTTAATAATAAGGCTCCCCTAAAATTGTTTGTATGTTTGAATCAAATGATGCAATTCTGGTTTATGCCTCTTGATCCACATGGCTTCTCTGACTTTCCTGTGGGTCAAACGTTTGAATCCATTCAATAATATGTTGATACTATCCACTGTATTTCATGAAGTGAAATGTACTGTTGAAACATCAGGTTATAGTGGATTAATGTTGTTTTTATATTCTAAATTAACCTGATAAGAATTAAATACAAAACTTGTGTGTAATGCGGGATGTATATGAAGAGCTCAGTTCCAAAAGGCGCTGAATCCACTTTCCATAACATTTGAGTTAAAGATAAATCTACATTTATAAGCTACGTAGCTATCTGGGAATACACATTTTACGACAAATTACGCACTCAAAAATAATATAGAAAGTTCAATTTCCATATTCCCAGAGGCACGTGTACAAAGTTAGGCAAATAAACCTGTTTTCCTCGAAAGTTGAAAAAGTAGATAAAGCGCCTTTTGGAAGGAAAACTCTTCGTGTGAGTAATATTTTATAATATATATTTATGTTTAATTAATTTTCATTGTCATATTGAAAATGTTATAATGTTGGGTTACGTGTAGATGTATATTTGATCAACTTTATTTGAGATATTTTTGTTAACAACTTGTATATTACATATTGTTTGCATCCCAGGGCCCCATGGGAGACCAACACATTGTTGAATGGGTCACATTGGTAAAATATATTGCAGTGAATAAATACATAAATTGAATAAAAACATTACCTGTGCCTCGTTCCAACCTATGCCATGACCGGTGTTCAATGAATGTCCAGTCACATCTGAATGGTTCTGATTATTGAGCCTAATCCTCTTTTGCGTTCTTTCAGTCTGTCATGCAGTGTTCTCTTCATAGGAAATCAGTGTTATAGTGCTCTGGTTCACAAAGTTATTAACCAGAGCACTCCACGACTGATTTCCTATTGACAAATAAATCATGGGCATATCTCAGCCAATACTTAACATATTCAATTGATTTTCGGTATTTGGACATTATTTTGTATGCTCTTTCGGAAAATGAAGTTCAAATTTGAAAATTCTAATAAAAGATTGGTATGACGTCATAGCTTCTGTACTCTATCACAGTCGCTGCATTAAATCTTGTAGATTACAGTATCTCTGAGTGTTCTCCCTTCGGTTAATGATTTGTCCATTGAGGGAACCAACTTCCACCTATAGTGTGTTTGAGCTTTCAAATACAACACCATTCTTCCTGCTTGTCGCATACCTGTCACTCTAAATAATCTGCAACGTGTCTGTCTGTAAACGTATGTGTGTTTGTACATGTATGCGCGTGTGCGTGTCCGTTTTATCAGTCTCACTATTATAATGTCAGTATATTCCAAGGTGTGTATGTGTGCGAGCATTTTGAGATGCATCGATGTGCATAAGTGATTTATCATGTGCGTGTTTGTCAAGACTGAGTATGTACATGTGTTACATAACACATGGTTATTATTTTCTCGGTTTCAATCATTTGATTGGTCTCAACGTGTAATAATTAGGTGGTATCAGTTGCTTTCCGTCAGGGTACAACATGTGCGTGAATATTTGTTTGTGTGTGTGTGTGTGTGTGTGTGTATGCGTGGGTTCGTGTGCGTGCATGCGTGTGTGTGGGTTGAGAAGGTGAGAAAATATCCATTGAGTGAATAGTGTTGGTGCGATTGTGTGCGTGTCTTACGCAACTATGCGTGCGTCTGAGTGTGAGAGTGTTTGGGGGAAGGGCTTTGCTCTTTTATTACAGAGGAACCTCCAATTTGTTTTATTATTATTTTAGTTTAAGAATAGTAGAATACAGTATTAAAGTAAATGTAATAAAACAAATTAGTTTTTGTTGTTTTCATGAATACTTAATTATGTAAACATTTTTATACTATTAATTTGATATTATTTGAACATATCCGATTTATTTGAAATGTGTAAATGTTAATGTTTAATATTTTGCTGTTCATCCGTATGTAATTTCGAATTTGGAGGAAAACAAACATTATGAAAAAAGTATGTGTGTGCTTAGGGGTGGCGTCAAATCTATCACTGTCGTCCTACCGCAGGATCCCGCTTGGGACGATTCGAGCACGCATTTGTACTAGAACATGCGGGTTCGACCGTTCCACGTGGTACGCCGCAGCCTCCCGATCAGCTGTCACAAGCTGTGGAAAGGAATTCGTCCCGCCGCAGCGGGACTCAAAGCGGCGGGTCGCGGCTTCCCGATTCTTGCCGCATGGCGCAGTGTACACGGACGTACAGCAAGTACATAATTTACATACACGCACGCGCACCGGTACCGACTATGACCGGCCTAGTGAAGAGCGTAAGCCATTGGGTTTGTAAAAGGTATTAGCGACGGAATGAGTTTGAATCTACATTTACAATAGTCATAATCTACACCATTTTAGCTTTCCAATGCAATGATGTATGATAGTCCATGAAAAATAATTTCTCTTTGCAATAAATTGTTTGCACTAAAAAGTGATCCGTTACTGGTTGAGCTACGGTACTACTACTAGCAAGTCAAAACCTGCAGTCTTCATTCACTTGTCAAAGTCATGCACTGTCACTCATACAAATCAGAATGTAGATTGTCATAACAATTTAATTTTGTTTTGTGTTTACACAATGCAAACTCAATACAAACAAATCAGTAAACGTTAAATACATAACTTACTAACTTTAGAATAGAAGTAGGTTGAAAATTGGTTGTGCATCAGGCCTCAGCGCAGCTAGCTCAGCTCAGGATTCGAATTGCATTATATGCATGCATGATCCGCGTACACTTGTAGTACGTATCGTAATATATGTACGTCATCAAAAGCCAGCATGCAGCCGCGCCGGGGCAACCGCGTAGGTATACGCACCCGGCCGCGCGCCCGGCCGGGCCTAGCCTAGCTAGCTAGCTAGCTAGCGAAGTGCGCGCTACGCACGCGGCGCTATATCAAATACCTCATTTGTATCGTACCGGGTACGGTACCCTGAGACCGCGGCATCCCGCGGTGGAACGATATCGTTCCCCCGCGGTAAGACCATGAATGTACATTCCCTCCTCCTGCAGGGGATCGGGGAAAACAAATCGTTCTCAATCGTTCTGCGGTATCCCGCACCCCGCCGATCGGCCAGGCTCGGGCCCAAGCGGGATCCTGCGGTAGGACGACAGTGATAGATTTGACGCCACCCCTTATGTAGGTGAGTTAATTTAAATAAGCGGAATTTAATAGGAGGTATTTATCCACTTGATTTGAATAAATATACATTTGAAGGAATTTGTATTCTTGATATCACAAATGACTTTGAGATACGACTCGTTTGATTCCTTATATATTAAGCTCAATTATTATTAGACACGGTTTATCGATATCAAAAATAAGATGAATTCTTGAAATAAACGTTTTTTTTTTAATTTGAGAACTTAATTTGTGATATCAATAATTGATTGAATTTATATGAAGGAATACAATCTTGTTATCAAGAAATTAGTTAGTGATATTAAGTATTACATCTGTAACATTGTGAGAACACAGACTATATTCGCAGACAACTCAACACGGTTTATTCCTCAACACTCACCCAAGGACTCATCAATGGTGTTGCTCCAATGCAGTCTTAACAGGGATTTTGCTAAGATGAAAGCATGGGCTGACAGAATGATAGAAGGTCAAGCATCTTCAAGCCATCAATAAACGAAACAATGACGATATCAAGAACACGAACTCCATCCACATTGAACCTTTATTGTGGAGACTGCCAGCGAGGAGCGAATAACGAACTGGATATTCTCCGAGACTCTTTTGACAGCAAGTTATCGTGGTCAAAGTTCATTATTTTTAGCCATCACCACCGTGACTAGAGCTGGACAGAAACTATGTGCTTTTTGGAGTGTAGCCAGCAAACTTGACATTATAAAGATAGTCCTAAATGAAGGCTAAAAGCTCGGGAATGTTACTCACTAAACTGATTGACCATGTATGCTCATGATCGTTCACAATTTCAAGTAAGAAGGGGTCTTTTTTCATCGAAAACGCGAACAATAGGGAATCACAAAATAGGGCTATATTCATGACGATGTACGCGACATTTGACAATGGGGTTTTATTTTCCCACATGGTCACTCGATCTATAAACGCGACATTTAAAAATAGGGTACAATTTGGACGGGTCGTGTACCCGCCCTGCGCTCACAATTCAAGCGGCTTCAACTTCCGACATGTTTGTGTGTAATTTGTTCTGTTCAAAATATTACTTGCGTAGTGAACTGAAGTTAGCTTTTTTTTTCATAAATGCCTTTGTAGCCATTCTAGTATGTTCGCTGGGGTATAGTTGGCCCTCATGGGGCGTGAATATAATGGTCACGAACTTCCAGCCTACTTTGCGATCATCGCGGGGTTAAGTTATGTGCACGGGCACCGTCCTTTGTGTAGATCTAGAGTCATGGAGCCATATTGAGAATAGTATATAGAGAATCCGTCTGACAGGACTATTTACATGAAGATGTGGTATAATCTCACTGAGAGAAAGGAATCATGAGGCAGAGGTTGTTATTCGAGGTATGTACAATCCTATGTTATATTAGTCCTACACGTTTACTTCTGTGGGTTAAAATACTTTGTGGTATAAGTAAATATTTCCGCGAAAAGTGATATTCAAGACTATAATACCGTATCATAATTGTAAGATTCTTGACAATTATATTATGTAAGATTTTAGGAAAGGAATATAGTTTACCTAGTCATGCTAGTGCCTTAGTGACATGTGTGGACAAGAGTATGTCCGATTTTGTCCCGTATCATTGTGTCAATATAAAGGGGCTTGTTCCGTTACAGTGTTACAAAGTTGTATAATACAGGGTGGCCCACAAAAAACGGAACGGGGCACTTCCCAAAATATAATACCACAATGTTTATGTTCATCGGATAGGGTGTCCTTTCCAATGAAAAACGATACCAAGAGCAGTAATTTGGGTCAGGTCGTTTTTGTTTAGGACGCAGTGAGTGAGACCATGTCAGGTGCCGATTTTTCTCGATTTCGACCTAGTCAATGCCAGTTTAACCGCACTTCTTGTCCGTAATACCATTCAGCGACCAGGCCCATTCTCTCGGCACACGGCTGAGTGCACACTAACAATAGTGCGCGATGCTCAACGATATGAACGGCGGTTCGTGCGATTCATCAAGCGCTGGCTCAATACAAATTGACAAAAAAGAGAACCTGACATGGTGTCACTCACAGCGCCCTAAAACAAAAACTACACGGCCAAATTGACTGTTCTTGGTATCGTTGTTCATTTGAAAAGACACTCTATCCGATGGACATAATACATTTGTTACTTTATTTTGGGAAGTGCCCCGTTCCGTTTTTTTTGGGCCACCCTGTATTATACTAGCTCGTGGTTTTTATCTAATGGATCTGGTAACCTTGTTGACATGTTCAAAAAGTAATGAATGTTACATGAAATGCGTATTGCTTGTGATCCGACATGTCCATGTGAACATTTAACATTCAATGGGTTTTATATGGCCAAGTAATGAGCGAAATCGCAAAGTGATATTTGCTAACTCAATTCACTAACTTTCTACACAGTAATGACTTTCCAGTGGATATTACAAAATCTGATACATGTACTTCAATTATAATGATCGTCATAACGAAATGGAAACTCGATAAACAAAAGACTGGTCCATGATTATATTAGTAATACGAATACAACGAGGTATGATTGTACCATCCGAGTTCTGAGTACATTTGTGGAATTTGAGAATGTTACTAGATCTCGTGATGTAGATTTGAAGTATGAGTGGATGGGTATTCCGGTACAGCCTGATTGTAATCCCATACAAGTAATATGATTCAGAGATGAAGTTTAGTTCGAAGTCGTTCTGTATGATCAGAACATGTGACGTTTACGTGTTGCCTATAAAGAGATATAGTAAATAAAAAATTATGGTAACTTAGGTAAAATGTGCAATGACGAAGGGTACATTAAACAGATGTTTATATTATTTTGTGATCCGATATGTCCACTGAGTTGTGTTGAAAATTCCATGGTAAATGGAATGTCATGCAACGAGTAATACGCGAGAATACGAAATAATAATTTTGTTCTCATTGCACTTTGTTATCAGTAGAAAACCTCTAGAGACTTTCACATCCGAACACTTCAATCATAAATGATCCTTTTAACGGAAGGGAAATTGGAGAAACCGAAACCGGCTTCATGTTTCTATTGAAGTTTCAATGATGCATGCGAGAAGTTCAAGTAAGTTTTGTAGATATTGACAACACTTAAAAATATTAAATGATCGAGCATAATGTATTCATTATGGATATAATTATCATTCCGCAACTCAGAACCATGAGCCATACCCGTTATCGATATAAATGATAACGATACAATTTATGAACGCGGAAGTGGTGTAAAATATATAATATAGCAGGCGTAATAATATAGTCCTCATAATAATATAGCACATGCATCCTTACACGTCTGCGAGTTGAGGGAATACATAATTTATTCCCCCCAAATTGAACAAAAAAGAACCTACACAACGTTTAGGGCTGAATGTACTCCATTTAGATAACTGTCCAAGCTATTGTTTTTTGCTGATTTGTATGCGTGAGTTAAAAAAAGGATACTGGGCTAAGAGAAATAAGTTACCACGTAAGAACCTTCCAACGCGTTGGAGCTCCAAGTTGCCCTACGATATAGAGGTAAGATTTGACCAGCTAATTTCATAATTTGTTGTATATTTTGTCTAATGCCTGTATTGTCTAATGGACATTTACTAATGTATTAATTTAAAGTTTCAGAAATAGATGCCGTGTCAAAGGTGTACCGAGGGGGGGGGGGGGGGGGGGGTTGTTCAAGCACCCACTTGAACGATAAAGTGACTGTTTTAGGTGTTCAAAACTCGCCTTCAAACCGGATATACGCCACTGAATGAAACTAAGACGCCCCATTGAAAAAAGGTATGGGTACGCGACTGTGTCGTATGTTGTCATGGATGTGTAAGGGGATGTTGGTTTAGGTGTTCTATCAGTGAACCGTATTATATAATAAGGCAATATACAATATAGTTTACAGGACAATGAAGCCTTAAATAACTCTTTATAACAGAATAATCTGTGAAAATATGAGCAAACTCGGTCAGTAAATAAAAAGTCAAGACCATTTTGTCCAATATTTACCACTTAGTCATCAAATATATCATAGTTCATGACAATTTGTCAACCCTTTACAAAAGGAACACCATTATTATTAGTATTATGTGGTGTTTATCAGGTAGAACCTTTGATTGCTCAGTTCTTCAGATATGTTGTAGCAAATACAATTATTGAGCAAATAGAAATAGTATCGTGAGACTACAGTGAGTTGAAGTAATAATAACAGTACGGACAAATGTACACTCTAGCTTATCCAGAGGATATGTTATTTGGGGTAGCAGCTTCCATTTAACTATAGGATGAGGGTTTAAGGGTTTAGCAGTTTTCCTTTCAGGTAAGAAACTAAATACACCCTAACCATAATACTACACATAATTGTGGTATTCAGAGGATGATACATAAATATTTAATAATTATATAATATTTTACTCACTTAGTACTGTGTCTGAAGCTAGCAATCTCAATACATGTATTATAATATATCTCCCTAAAGTGCATATGTTGGTCACATATAGTCCGTAGCCTCTCAGTGACACATGTTCAGTCTTTTCAGATCACCCTGTGAACCACAAAGCCTCTAGTGTAGAGAAGTCAATACGGGGGGTGTCACAGCATATCTTTGTTGATCTCAAACTCTATTCAGACCTTAATCTAAAATACAGCCTTACAATTTTTACAATAGTAAGTTTGAAAATTACAAACTGTTTGGTTGAAAGTCATCAATATTTCATTTTACCAAGGAGATTTCGTGCCCGTGATGTATCATTTTATAAAGTCAATGTCTCGAACGTTAAATACAAATAGTGGAATGTGTATTAGCAAACATTGAGGGAATGGTGACACGCTGGACAAAAGCGCCATTTTTCTGGAAAGCTTTGTCTTTATATGAGATTTCAAAAAAGTTGTTACTGCAAAAAGTCTGATGAAGGGATCAACTTTAAAATGGCGGCCATTTTGAATATTAACTAAAAGTAAAGTCAATATATGGCTCTATGAAGAAAAAAATGTATACAAGGTGTTTTAACATGTTTTTTCTACGGTTTCCGGTACTATGCAACATCATGATATACAAACCAAAAAGAAAGAAAATTGCGCTTCCAGATTATTGTTGGCGGCCATAATCTTTAAAGTGACTTAAATAAGTTATTATACATCCCAAAGATGTATGTTTTGTGTGTACCCCCTCCCCCGTTTTAGAATCAAATAGTTGATTTTTAAAAGTACTGTTCTTCGGTTATAAAAAACCATACAAATCCAAGATGGCGTCTAAAATGGGCGCAATTTACATGTTAAATACCACATTATCTTTTAAAAACTAACTAGAATTGTCATATTTTTGCCTACCTGCTTGCATTAGTTGGGCGAGAATCTGTTAAAATGTATTCCCGGTGTGATATACTAATATAACACAGCAGAACAACAAATCCAAGATGGCGCCCAAGATGGCTGGCATTACCTTTACTAAGGTCATTATTCTAAGGTCAACAATTACCATACTTTATCAACTATTCATCACAGTTTGCACGTGCCATAACAAGTTACACTATCCCTCTAAGTGTCTCATGCAGTGTGATCATCGATGATTTTAGTTTCAAGAGCTGTATGAGAGGTTGAAGTACTGTGTCTACAATGAATACCCCATAAGTGCCATGCACTTGCATACACGCTCGTGGTCAGCTGCTCTATTAATTTCTGCTAATTTCAGATTGAGTGCCAAGTGTTTGTAATGGCGCAATTGTAATAAAACAATAGATCATGTACATTAGGGTATGCAGTGGAATTTTATACAGGAATGGCTATAGTGCACACTATAGTCAATATATTTTTCTGTAAATCTCCACATAACCTACGATATTTTGCATTTCGCACATAGAGAAATGGTCATACCATAAATGAATGAAAAAGAAGCGCTATACAGAGTGAGTCAGAAAAAATGTCCCACTTTTGTAAAGTTGTATTGTTTGAAATATGAATATTTAATCATGGGTTTCATGATATGTCTTGATAGAGTTATCCTCCCAGTACATGTAGGTACCATTTTCATTTGAATCTATGCACGCATGACTGAACATCAGACAATCTTTAGAAGACTGCCAGATCTCACTAATCTTGCGCCAAGTTACTGGGTAAGGAATAAAACAGTGCTTTAGACAAAGACAGTCAGTCGACTGATACACACACACGCACACCCATAGACACAAACGCACGCACACACATGCACACACACGGTAACTGTTTCATAATTTCCCCTTTTCTAATTAAGCATTGATTTTTATCAAGATCGCTGAATGTTTAAGTGGCAGTTCCCCGACAATCTTTCCCCTTAAAAGACATTCACTACCACCATCATAATCATCATCATTGTCATCATCGTGTGCGTGTGTGTGTGTGTGTGTGTGTGTGTGGGTGTGCCTGTGCGTGTTCGTGTGTGTGTGTGTGTGTGTTTGTGTGTGTTTGTGTGTGTGTGTGTGTGTGTGTGCGTGTGTGTGTGTGTGCGTGTGCATGTGTGTGTGGTTTTGTGTGTGTGTGTGTGTGTGTGTGTGTGTTTGGGTGTGTGTGTGTGCATGTGTGTGTGTGTTTCTGTCTGTCTGGCTGTCTTTGTTCAAAACAATGTTTTATTCCTCACCCAGCCACTTGGCGCAAATGAGATCTGGCAGTCTTCTAAAGATTGTCTGATGTTCAGTCATGCGTGCAGAGATTCAAATGAAAATGGTACCTAAATGTACTGGGAGGATAACTCTATCAAGACATATCATGAAACCCATGATTAAATATTCATATTTCAAACAATACAACTTTACAAAAGTGGGACATTTGTTCTGACTCACTCTGTAGTACATGGCTCTGTACGTTGTCTTTAAAATAGCGTCAGCTGAGTCCAAAAGTAGGACGTTTTCCGAGACGTTGATTGCAATTTAGATGTGAATGATAATGGATATATTGATGATGAATAATGACTACTAAAATTTAATTGGTTTACAGGAAGAATACAGTGCATTACATTATACAATTATAGAATTATTAATATTGACATTCCTACAGTATGAGTATACTACTTATTAGGGATGCCTGTAAAGTGTCTAAATCATCCGATTGACTTTGGGACTCTTTGTAGTCGATTTTATCTTCGGATTAGCTTGAAAGTCTGATTTCTACTGACGACGTCATGAATGGCAAGATTCGCTACTCGAACAGACAGCTCTTTGAGATTAAGACTTCTCTGAAAGGATCTCCTTTGAACAGACTTGATTTTCCAGTTTGGAACAGACTCAATGAGCTATTACAAGAAAGAGAAGGTGCAGAGGAGGACGTAAAACCAAGGCTAAGTCGAACGTTCATCGCATACATACGCGAATTACTTTCCGATAATGAGAATAATCGACCTACCCCGAGCACAAGAGAAGTTATTAACATCCCGACACCCACAATCGGCAACTCACAAACGCACACCACCTTTGCCGTATGGAATGCGCGTTCTGTTAAAGCCCGCGGAAAGACTACTGCAATTTATGACTACGTGATATCTTAACAGCTTCACGTACTTGCTTTAACCGAAACATGGCTCACGAACTCTCACAGAGACGACCATGCCCTTGCCGACATAAGTGCAACGCTTCCACACTTCACCTTTCACTATTCTCCTCGTCTTGGTGCCAAAGAAGGTGGAGTTGGTGTCCTAGTACACAAAGGCTTTGGTGTAACTCTAAATCAGCAAATGGCCTTCAAGTCATTTGAAGTTATTGATCTGACTCTGAAAACCTCGGAATCGGCTGATCTTCGTCTAGTGGTGATATACAGGCCGCCATCTTCTGGAAGAGACAGAGAGACTACCAACACATTTATCGATGAACTATCAACATTGCTCGAGGTGCTGATTATTACTCGCCAGAAACTTGTAATAGTCGGTGATTTTAATCTCCACGTGGACGACCCACATCACGCTGATGTTCAACGGTTCCTGAGTCTTCTGGACGTGTCTGAACTTTGCAACAATGTGCAAGACCCTACCCATACAAGTGGTCACACGCTTGACCTTGTTATTTCCCGAAGGTGCGATGATTTGGTTTCAGATGTATCAACGGATGAATCACTACCCTCAGATCATCGATGTATTACCTGTCGTTTATCGATCGCCCGTCCTCCACCAGCAAAACGTTCAGCAGTCATAAGGAAATACTGAGGCATAAACTCTCAATCATTTCAGCAGGACATTGAACAATCACAACGTCTCACAGACCCACCGGAGGGGTGTGATGACCTAGCGGATCTGTAAAATGAGGAAATGCAGACAGTCTTGGACAAACATGCGCCACTTGAGGAGAAGGAGTTCATCCTTAGACCACAAGCCCCTTTGTATACTGACGCTCTCAGGAGGGCAAAGCAAGAACGCAGACGAGCTGAAAGGGCAAGAAACAAGTCTGGTCTTCATATTCACAAGGAAATCTATCAGGACAAATGCAAATCTTATTTTCCCTTCTCCGACAGACTGAAACAAACTACTTCCTGAAGCTGATTGATCCCCGTGATCAAGGAAGCTTGTATCGAATGGTTCGGACCTTGTCAGTACCCAAGTCTTCGGCCCAAATACTTCCAAGTCATGAGTGCCCTCGACAGTTTGCAACGTCCTTAGCCAAGTTCTTCGACGAAAAGATCAAGCGTATTCCTCAGAAGCTGGATACCTCTGTCTACGATGATCTTTCTGTTTCTGTTCCAACCCGACGCCCGCCACAGCTGACAGAATTCAACATGGTTTCGGAGGATGATATCGTCAGCATTGTCAAGGCAACTTCCAATACTTACTGTGATTTGGATCCGATGCATACACATCTTCTGAAGACAGCACTTCACAGTCTAACCCCAGCACTGACCAACATAGTGAACTCAAGCCTGCATAGTGGATGCATGCCAAGTTGCACGAAGCATTCATTAGTAAAGCCAAGACTTAAGAAAGATGGCCTTCCCCTGGATGAAGTTTCGAGCTATCGGCCGATAGCAAACCTTAGCTTCGTTGGAAAACTCATAGAGAGAGCAGCAGCATTGCAACTTAAAGGGCACTTAGCTGAGCACGGCATTCTTCCAAGGAGCCAGTCCGCCTACCGCGAACACCATAGTGTAGAGACGGCCCTTCTGAAAGTCCAGAGCGATCTTCTGTTGGCTCTGGATAGCGGCAAGGAAGCAGTGCTGGTCCTTCTGGATTTTAGTGCTGCTTTCGACACAATCGACCACGGACTACTTCTAGAAAGACTAAAATGATATTATGGCTTTGGGGGGACTATTCTGGAGTGGTTCTCATCGTATCTCAAAAACAGAACACATGCCGTCCAGATTGGTAACACCCTCTCCGATACCTTCAATGACGATCATGGTGTCCCGCAAGGATCCGTCATCGGGCCCCTTATCTTTACGATGAAGACATCACCAAGGCTCACAACGTTGACTCAATGCTCTACGCGGACGATACGCAGGTTTACATTATGTTTAAGACTGCAAACCAGGAAGACTCACTACACAGACTGAACGCTTGTCTTTCCGATATCAAGATTTGGTCAACTCAGAACAAACTATCGCTCAACAGCGATAAGACGGAAATAATCCACTTCACGTCAAAGTTCCGACATCAACCCGAGCTATCAGCGTCAATGTTCACGGTGACAACATCATTCCTGCGCACTTGCTAGGAATCTGGGTGTCCTATTCGACCAACACATCAACATGACAGAGCATATTATATCCAGTGTGTGTAGATCAGCGATGGCAGCAATCAGGTGCATCAGTCAGATCAGAAGTTTCCTGACTAAAAAGACAGCCCTCATTTTGTTCAATGCATTTGTCACCAGCAGACTGGACTCTTGCAACAGCTTGCTGTTTGGTCTACCGAACACATATTTGCAAAAACTTCAAATGATCCAGAACATTGCAGCACGATTGGTCTCCCGCACTCCACGTTCACACAGCATCACACCTACTCTCAACGAATTGCACTGGCTCCCAGTTACCAAACGAATCACTTTCAAACTGCTATTACTGACCTACAAGGCCCAACATGGACTCTCTCCTTCGTACCTAGCTGACATGATGAAACCGTACACACCGGGCCGATACCTCCGCTCCAGCAACCAACTCTTACTAGATGTTCCCAAATGTAACACCTCATTTTATGGCTCTAGATCCTTTCAATATGCTGGCCCCAACCTGTGGAATAAACTCCCCCTTGCTATTCGACAATCCACATCCCTTGGTCAATTTAAATCCTCACTGAAAACCCACCTCTTTCGCTCTGTGTAAAATTAAGACAGTACCCAATGTATATTGTAATGTTTGCCTGTATGTTCTGTTTAAGACGTAATAATTTGTAATTTAATTTGTTTTAAGACTTAAGTATTGAATTGTAAATTATGCAACATGTGTAAAGCGCGTAGAGAATATATATATATTATTACGCGCTATAGAAGCAATGTCTTATTATTATTATTATTAACTCCACGAAAATTACTTGGAACTTCCTCGTTTCTTTTCTACCGTGTTGTTTAGCTTATGGTAAGAGAAGAATACAATAGGGTTAGATTTGTTAAAATGCCCCTTTAGTATGGCGATATCTATCATTCAGCTCAAAGGCGTTAATTAACGGTCATACACCTCATAGACGTTTGTTGTAAAAGCTGACGCATATTTTCGTTTTTTAACCAGGAAAGCAGTATTCCTTTTCAATAAAACTTTCACACATCATTCGGACATATCTTACAATGATTTTGGTACAGAATTGAAGACTCAAATGTCATTTTTTTTATGAGCAATATCTGACACTTTACATGTGCACCTTTAACTAGAACCTATCTTAAACAATTATTAATATCAGTATTCTTGAAAATCCTCTTCCTATATTTATGATTTATATTATTTAGCGAGAAAGAGGATGGAACATTCTTATGCGAGGAAAGCTGACAGTTCTTTTAGAAAGTAAAATAGAGAGGGAGCGGCGATGGTATAGAACAAAGGTTAAACATGTTAAAGGAGACGTTTCCCCACCATCCATCTTATTTTTATTAAGCACTCTATACATTCAAATATAACTCCATGCAAATACGTTCCACATTGGCCATCATGTCAAGGAACGAGCACCATTCTAGGTCACTCGCTGTACAGGCTAACCCCACTCATTGATGTTAATTAAACCCAGACTTCAAGGTTCAACGTTCAATTTCATTTACTTTTTAACAAGAACATACATATATTTACAGTGAATAAGTCATAACAACATTAGATAAAGATACACGTTGAAATTATACACAAGCGCATGTTATTGTACATTGCCAATCAAGAATAACGTTTATATAATTATTATTTAATTTACAATTACATTTTGAACTATCATATCATAAGCGGAATCAGAAATAAAATAGGAATCCACTAAAAAGCATGGCTTGAAGAATGTAGATCCCTAAAATAAATAATGTTTTTAAAATTAAAGTATCAACTACGGAAAAAAAGAAAAAAACAACAAAAAATGACCAAAATACATAGAGTCGTATTTATATAAAGAATGTAATTATTACAAATCAGTTTGCTTAGGATTCAAGATATTCATACTCATATCAATCATATCAATCAAAGTCTTCATTCATGAACAGAATGTGAATAATAATCAGCACACAACATGAATACCAAAAATAAACACGGTATAATCAGTACAAAATTAGTACCACATGTCAAATTGGCAACATATTCTTCTCTATCAACCGCAATGAGACAAAGCACCGGCCTCAGCACACGGTTAACACGCAAGTCAATGGACATTGCATTCGTGTACAATGTGTGTCTCGTTCAATCTGTAGTGTCGTCGGTATAAGATTTTGTTTAAATTCATACTGACGTTAGAAGCGAGCTGTCAGGGTGGGATTTAGCAGCTTCTGGATTGTTATATTTGTATTTAAATTGTAAAATGCTTAAACCTATGTCCCCATACTTCAGCCACGGAATTTGAGAAAGAAGCATAATTTCTGCGCTTGGCCAACGGCCTATTTGTGCCAAATTGACACGAAAAGGACTGTGACGTTTTAACTGATATGTTTAATAAATATGCCTTTTGTTTATTTTTCCTCCAGCGCGAGAACTTTCAACTATTGCGCAAGACACATCAAGGCTAAATGATGCCTTTTGGTGCAACACCCTACGGTGCACTGCATTTAGTATGCACACTCATGTGTGTTCTTCCTGTAAACTCGGGTGAGAAACGAACTTAATTATGCTTTGAAATACATATTGATTTGTTTAAAATGAAATATAATTTCTGATCTTTTCATTTGTAAGTGGAAGTGAAGCTATCCAGTTATATATAACAAGTAATTGATTATAGGAAAGATTTGACCAGCCGGGTTGCATTGTTCTGATATAAACAACATTAACTGCAAGTGTTATGTAATAATATACTTTTATCCAAAATATTAGTACATGTTTACAATTTCAATCTTCGCTTATATTCAATTCCGTTGTAAACCAATTATGCCACTGTATTTACCAAATGAAAACAGCGGTAAGCCCGAATTGTTCTTGTTATAGTATAAAACAAGCAATACAACATTTATTTTTAAAATATTAAAAATCCTCTACCATTTGGCCCAAAATAGGGATATAATGATTTGCGCATGACCTGTCGACTGATGTGCTGCTTTCAAAGATGACAAAGCATTGCAGTATCAGAGCGTTCAATTTGATTATAATAACCATGCTAATTTAAAGAGTGGCGACTTGTGGGAGCCTGGGCATGTGTTACACATGCACATTACAGCTTTTAATATTTAATATTGTTATAACGATGTTTCCTATGATTTTGCACTAAACGAAATCTTTGTGATTTGTATCTATTTTTTGGCAGAAATGACAAATTACATATCGACAGTGGGCAGAGGGGTAGTGTCTGCAGAGGATGGCAACTCTTTCTTTAGCTGCCACAGGAGCGCGCCTGATGTGGATGCTACAGTTGAAACTGGTCGATACGTATACACACTCACTGATTTGAACAACAACCCAGATCCAGCCGACCCTACTGAGAGTATGCAAGGAAACCCACCTTTAGTAGTGTACACATCTAATCTACCAGGAGATAATAGAGCCTATGGTGTCTTCTATTGTGCGTCAAGATATGACGGGGGATGGACGGTGGTGCCTATGATATTTCTTCGTTCTGATGGTATGCCATTCTTCATTTTACAGTATGTGCATGAATTAATCCGTGAACTTCCTACAGTTATTCCAACCGCGATATTCGTAATATAGTCATGATTATACCACTTTAACTGCAAGATCCTTTTGAATGATGTGTAATAATTTCATGGAAAAGGAACAATGCCAAAGTGTACATAGTGAACAGAACAAAAATTACTGTGAGATTTGGCCAATTTTGACTACAATCGAAAAGCGTTCCGTAACGCTTTTCATTCCGTTATTAATACGTATGTCCATAATTGGGGATACATTTTCAAAAATCTAAACCGATTTCATGTTTCTGTTACCATTAGTCAAACAACAAGATACAAAATAATAAAAGAAAAAGCTGATCGTGACGTTGTTTGCCTGAATATTGCAGATAAATGGCGCCATTCAAGTGCTTTTGATCATCATCATCATCGAAGTTAATGGGGATCACTACAATCTGTAAACGTAGTAATGCCATCAAGTATGTTTTTGTTTAACTTGTTTATGTCGTTTGTATATGCTGGTTTGTGCAGGGATCAATAATTTCTTTAATGTTGAAACATGAAACACAATCACACACTAGTTATGTATAAGGTAACAATACTACCCGAGCCAATTAAAAGCCTGATATATTTTGAATCAGGCTTCAAGTAGCATGGGATGCCAATCGTATTCATCCGTTATGATGGGATGCCAATGTCATCGGTTATAAGATGTAGCGATAATAACGCCATGAAGTGTTGTTGTCTGTTTGTTTGTTTGTTTGTGCATTTATTAGTATTGCTTAATCTGGTTATTTTATAATAGGCTACCAAATTATACGAGTTAGAACTACAGCAAATTACATTTTCTGTTGTGCGTTAAGATACAATAAGCCAGTTCGTAGTTACAATCTGCGCATGCGCGTAATTACCGATCTAGACTTCCGGGTTCCATCGATCGTGAGAATTGATGGTGCTACACGTGCAATTGAATGCAACTTGTTTGTTTACGGTTTTAAGAAATGGATCTGGATCAAAATCAGCCCATGGTTTTTGTATTCACCACATCAAAGGTTAATAGCATTATGTATTATTTCATAGAACAAGAACCGGTTTGATAGAATGTGTTATTCATGTGTAATGATGATATTTATTGATCAATAATTTCACCGAGCCTTGCTTGACCTGGCTAGCACGCACGTATATGTGTACATATAGGTGTACATAGCATTGTGCGGAGATTATCGTCTTCAACTTGCTGCACTATCCAACGCAAAAACAGTTTTTGCCGGCTGATTTCTCTCTCAATTTATTAGCAAATGCAAACAAAAATTTGTTTATGTGATCCACAATTTATATAAATTGATAATGATTACCGACTTTCTTGTTTTGAAGACCGCAACATGTAGAAAGAAATATTATATCCCGTCTGTTTTCCTTGCCGATGGCGTCCTAAAACATAGCGTTCAATTTTGAACGGTACATTACGATACGAATGGGCGGTATGCTTATCGCCCGCCTTGTAGCATGTGAATGATTCACCTGGATCATTCACAAGAAAGATGATTACAAGAAAGTTGATATGGAGAAAAATCGGTAAATTCTTGAATATACTTTACATCAAATGTGTTCTTTATGAGTTTATGCAGCTGCTCGTATAATTTCCACTTTCATTTTATGCATCTAATGTTTGTTTTATGCTGTCAAACTAAAATTATCCGGTATTATGACATGATACCATACACTTTACTGTACGTTGATGGCCCGTTGATCAGTGTTGATGGAGCATCGGACTACGCCCTCTGACGTCACCCAAGCTCCGTGGTCTAATTACGAACTGGCTTATTGGGTGAAAAGTGCTGCCACATAATTTTATATTACTTAATACTTTGTCCTGATTGTATGCCATCCCTTATGAAAGGCATACAAATGATTAATGATTATACGAGCACTCATTCTTTCTTTGTTTCTTTGCTTTCCATGTTCATTTATTTTACTTTTAGATATGTTGGTTCGTGCTAGGGAAGGGTAAGAAGGGAGGTCGGCCTACAAATCATTGGATATTGATATTAGTAATAACATATATATTGTTACGTTGGGATCGGTTATTGTTTAGTGCTTTGAGAGGTACATTAAATCAAGCAGCAATTGAGACATATATTCAGAAGTAATCCAAATTCTTTATTCAAACTCCAAAAACCAGTCTCACATAGTATATACGCAGTATATACTTCAGGAGCATAGAGATGAACATGTGCTAGTCCAGTAAGGGTCTGAGCCAGCAATCCTCTTGTTACCAGGGGGTACACATCAATATATACTTCTTATTCTTGACCAGTGCACGTGGTCATCTATCCCATGTGGGGTGGTTTCATTCAGGGGCTTATAAAAGGGATGTTGTTCAGGGAAGGGGAGGGGTGATTTACTACTGGACACCTGCCATGTGCTGGGGACGGAACATCAAAGGTGTTTGTCCAGGGAAAGGGATCATCAACATTATTGGGTAGCAGACGGGAAGTCTGGTCTGGGGGATCGTGTTGACCATACAACCTTGGGGGGTGCACTAGCTAGGATTACATTACATTTCCGAGGGTCAATGGTCTGAAGATATAAGAGGGGCATGTTAGGGTAATATTACTCTTACTAAGAAGGGGGGGGGGGGTTATTTGGACTACTAATACATTACATCCCCTTTGTTTGGAAAAAGAGGCCCCTCTCTGTCTTTTCAAAAAAAATTAAGGGAGAACTAGACTGCACTGTCTAGTAGAGACGTGAAACAAATATAAACAAATTATGAATGAACGATTGAATGAATAAAGGGTGATAAGTGAAACATGTGATCAGTGTTCCATTTCCTCTCTTTTAATCGCTCTTTCTCTCTATCTCTCTCTCTCAAAACAATTATGTACAAGAGTAACCAAAACCTGGCAGACTAAACGGGACAAATAAGCTTAAGGATCAAACAATAATCCTCGTCTACTAAAACACATTGCAGACTTATGCATGTGAAACAAATAAACTATCTACAAATTATATAATTAAATCAAACCAACGTAATAAACTAATCAAGTAATCGATTGTGTAATAGAAGTCAGATTCTAGTGTTGTGTAATTAATAGTCAACTCAAAACATCTGTAGCAAATTAAATACAAATGAAATAAATTCTAAACCCATCTGATCATAATGTATAGACAACGTTAGATCTATATGGGAGAAAATAACAGATCGACGATAATATCAGAACAAACGGTGTAAACAAGTATGAATTACCAAGACTATCAATCATTTAATTGAAGAGATGTAAAAGTCTTATCAAGAAAAGTTCGACATCACAGTATCAACGATGTCTCAAAAAAAATGTATGGCTATCCAACATATAAATTATCGATGCAAATCTAGCATCATAACAATATGACTACAATTAAGAAAGCAAACGGGTAAATACATATAAAAGCATATATATAAATGTTACGTGTATGTGTATGTATCATCCGATTTGTTTATCAATAATGTAGATATTTATCAATTTACTGTTTTTTTGTTTAATCATTGTTTTCCGTCTTCAAGCTAAATTCCAACCCACTGGTGGTATATTCACAAAAACCGTCAACGCCATGGATTCCGGAGTCACTGTGGAATACAATCGAATATATAGTGATGGCGACACGAGTAACTGGAGGCACAATGGGACGCTGAGAGGTTCTGACACGATCGCAGTCGATAGAGAAAGCTCATATACCATTCCCCAAGACGTGCAACCAAGTGATGGAGGGGTATATGAGCTTCATTACGGTAATCAAAGACAACAGGCTAGAGGAGGCCTAATGCGACTAATTGTACGAGGTAAAACACAGCAAATTTGTGAAAATGCAATATAATACAAAACAATCTAACCTAATAACATGTGATATGATATAATACACGTATTCGGTGGAATAATTATGTCAGGTTATGAACCAGAAAAATTATCACCCTATCGTAGAGCATAGCTATAGTTAAGCGGACCATTACATTCAGAAGATTAAAGCAACAATAAGATAATGAACATGCATGCATTTCATTACGTCCAAGTGTGCAACCAAGTGGATGATGGATAGTGATATGCTTATTACGCTGGATAAAGAATTAACACAATAAAGATGCCCATCGTCTCATCGTATGGGCGACATTTGAGGAGCTTAATTCTAAAGGCTCCTAATCCACCTTCTATTAAATAAAGTTAGTGATCTAATTGCAATAATAAGCTAAATAGCTAGCTATACATCCGCAATAAATACAGTGGTTGTAACGCCTGGTGGAATTAAGATTTTCATATAAACAACTATTTTGTTCACTAGCCTTAATATCATAATAATATTTTGTTGAAGATGGCATAATTGTATTACTTAAGGGATACCAAAAAAACAATCTCTCACCTGTTCTCCTTTTCCACCATTGTAGATGCTTCACACACGTTGCATCATTGTTTAATTTTTTTGTACAATAATGTTCAACAGAATGTCCTGCGGGTCGACATGACAAGACGTCTCAGTGCATTCAGACCTGTCCCTCGTGTTACAATGGTGGAATATGTGACGATAAGACAGGACAATGCATCTGCCCGCCTGGATTTCAGGGAGAAAACTGTGAAACAGGTTAGGTTTAGCACTTTTTTTAAAACTCTACATTGTCTGCATAAGTCTTTTTATTAATAACTTACTTCAATATAGTAAATATTGATACAGGTAAAGTGTCTAACTCCACGAAAAATACTTGGAGCTTCATCGTTTCTCTTCTGCCGTGTTGTTTAGCTTATGGTAAGAGAAGAAGAAAATAGGGTTAGATTTGTTTCAAATGTTCCTTTAGTATGAAGATATTTATCATTGAAAATCATTATTTCAAAAGCGTTGCTAAAGCTTTTGATAAAAAAGTACAATTGCCGTAGCGGAACACGTCCGGCCAGCGCGCGTGGGAAACCTTCCCAACCCGACTGTTGAGCCGAGCGCGCGCAAATTCCATGAATTCTGTACCGTCTGTATACACGGGTGCGGATATCGTCAAGATCAAACGGATGATTATTACTGCGACTAATCTACGGCAGGCCATCAGTATTCGGTAAAAAAATATGAACTCAATGTTCGTTTTTTTCACTAGGTAAACAGTGTTCGTTTTCTTTTAAACTTTCACAAATCTTTTAATTGTATTTTACAATGATATTGATATAGAAATGAAGTCTCAAATGTCATGTTGTACAATATCTGATACTTTACAGGGATCACTTTAAGTTTATCGGTTGTATTTTAACGTAAAGATAAACCGTAATTCATTAACTTTGATTTAACTCGTTAAATAACTGCAAAGTCATCAAACCTGAACTCTTATGAATGTCAACCCAGCTTTTAAATTAAAACAAAACAGCAGTTTATTTTAGCATGTTGTCTTATACGTATTTGATTTTGACTTTGGGCAAATAACTGGCAAATGAAATACCAATTCAGCAACATGAACATGATCATGAAAGTTAAAACAAATAATGGACGAACCATGTCCTCATATTGTAAGCTCTAAGCTCACACGTTCAAACTCTTTTACTATCCATCTTTCTTTTCGTCAGGCTGCGGTCGGAACAGCTTTGGAAGGAACTGCGAGTACAGATGCGATTATGATGATGACATTGCTGCTGCCTGTCAAGGGTTTCAGATGTGTGTGCCTGATCCATACGGGTGTTCCTGTGCACCCGGCTACAAAGGGCTCGACTGTCTGACTAGTGAGTTTTTTCATTAAAACTACTCTGATGTCGTCCATTATAGCTAAATAAAAATGGTTTATTTCATTTAATTTGTTAAAAATAGCCATATTGCTGGTGATTCATTTAAAAACTACATAGACAGCATAAATGGAATTATGCATTTTACGAAAACATCATCATGACGAGAAGGTTAACGTACAACAAATACAATTCAACGGGTTCAAAGACGTTTGCCCTATTTAAAAGTCATAGATAAAGAAACAAATCAGAATAGATAATTAGACTGATAAAACATGTTTGATATGTTTCTGTAAACGAGATAATTGAATCTAATTGAATCACGGAATAATTATGTTAGCCACAGCAGTATTGCAATAATGGAGGTATGGAGACAGATTTACATTAGGCATCGGGAATAAATGATTACTTTGAACAAAATAATTAATCTATGTAGGATACCTATATAATATATAAACATTTCTGTAGTCCATAGCGTTAAATTCATGAGCGTTAGTTGTGCATTAATTTTGGTTTACATCGAACAGGATGTGATACTGGTGAGTTCGGAGCTAGCTGTACAGAGACTTGTCACTGTGAAAATGGGGAGTGTAATCGATTCACAGGTATCTGCACCGAAACACCAACAACGTGTATGTCGGGATGGGAAGGCGAGAATTGTCAAAGTAAGTCACAGAAACGGTTACTTTGGAGATCTGTTAAAACAGATATTAAACTTAACGACAATTACCGATATGTTTAAATGAAAACGAGCAAAGAAGAATGGGCTTCACCGCGGGAATGAACCCCGAAACTCCGAAATGATAGACCGGAGCTCAATAACCGAGTCACAAAGAGCCTTGCATTGGAAAACATCGGGGGGATCTTCCCATATTCCATCAACATAATTTAATATCATCCAGTCTTACTTAACCACTAGCTCTCGTAAAGGGTATATTCACCATTGTTATATCCTGAACATAAGTTTTATATACATTATAATTCCCAATTTCCTTATCGTTGCTTTAATATTACTTGAAACAATGTTCGATTAAAATGATCATGAGGAATTATTTCCCTTTCTAAAGCTAGTTGGTCGGTTCATATTGCATTGGCGTACAAGCACATTTCTGCCTGGTTTGCATCAGTTCATTTGCCCGTTTATCACCCTTCCTATCATATTTCAATGAAAATTTGTTACATTCATTAATGGTATAGTCCAATAGGTTATAATACACTTTCATGAATGTGAGTTAGTTGTGTTCTTTTTGTTTTCACATCAAACAGAATTACAGAATACATTACTGGTGAGATGTTTAAAAAGTCTCCACCGTTACTTAGCCGCCCCGAAAAAATACGATTTTGACTAAACATTACATAATTTTGCCTAAATGTCATATATTATTTGTGTTTCTTTTCTGAAAATGATATGGCTTCGCCCATACATTGCCGTTTTCAAAACTCTTGAGATCGCAGACATTTTGTCTCGTATACGTACATATTATATATATTTGTATTTATTAATTTCAGGGTGTGTTCGAGGCAAACATGGGCGTAATTGTACTGGTGAGTTAAAAGAGTGTATTTGATTATTGACATATTACTGTGCTGCGTACGAATTAAAAAAAATATAATTAACACTTTAACAGTTAAATCTGATTTAATTATGATATATGCAACACAAATCATTACAAACATTCTTACTTACCTGTCCTCTTTACATTACAACAAGGTTTTCGAACCAAATAACTTGCTACTAATAAGTGGCATAAACGATACGATATAACCTGAATTAGAATTCACCTTTATTTGCAACCATCATTTACTCCAATTTCCAAAAGGAAACCTAATAACGACTTACAACAAAACCAACGAAGGGATAATGCCAAAGGTCAACTGCATGTTCGAAGGCGAGCAGCTCTACTCCACTGCAGTACCAGTCGTCAGTCTCTACAGGAAGTATGGCACTGAAGACTTCCACCAGAGTGGCATAACAGTGGTTGATTCTAGTGCTGACGAATATACATACAACATTTCAAGAACACAAGTGGGAGAGGTTTTCTACTGTTCGATGTCTGATGTTAATACTTACAACAGCGCAGAGACTATCGGTGATGGGACGTACTGTGAGTGTTGAACTTTTCCTTGTTTAAATAACGTATTGTACTAATGAAACGGTTTTCTAATATATGACGTTCACCACTGAGAACAAATTAAGCAAGCTAAATAAATGCAAGAACATTAAAATAAATGTGAAGGACGCTTACAAATTTCAAAACATCTTTCTGGTAGTCTGTATTCCTGCCTTTTTATTTCAAATTTTGATAATCACTTTTTAATCAAATAACCCCTTCACACAGGGAACCGAGCGGTTGTGTACAAAGTCTATGGTGATTTCATAAACTCGTAGGTAACGGGTCAAAATATTTAGATGTTTTAATTGTTTGAGGTCAGCAAAGTAATTGAATTTTGCAAACAGTTTGTCTGACATTCTGAAATGTTAAATCCATACTTTACGCGCACCTACACGGTTGTGGCAATACATATAACATTAAAAGGCCAGAAATATTTAATACTAGGTGTACTATAAAATGGCCGGATTTTTTCTCAGAAAATCTTTTAGTTCATGAACCCAAACATATAATAACTGTGTCAAATATTTAGGCGCTTATTCGTTTTGTTAACCCTAATAAGGCCGGGGCCCATAATGCCCCCCCCCCCCCCTCCCCTCTCCGCAATTTGTTCCATTGCTCCAAAACGTGGTAAGATGACGCGCCACTGCTGGGAGACTTTTTTTTTTTTTTTTTTTTTTGGGGGGGGGGGGGGGGGGGATCTTGCGCATATTTTAAAACAAACATTTTGAAAATCAGACCTACCGTTACGAAGTCACGTGACCTTTTGTCTATGCATGTCAGCCCGAAAATCGCTCAATTTCGTGATTTGTGTACAAAACATATGGAAATATAATTTTCCGTAAAAAAAAAAGGTATATCATTGGTTATTTGGTCTTGTTTACATTTTATATATTTGTTTTGGGGTTCAAAATAGTTGAATAATAAAATAAACAACACAAACTGTAAAATACATATTAGTAAAACAGAAAAAGAAATACATAAGACATTATAAAAACAATAGGAAGAACTTGGCTCTCCCAATTTTTGTTGACGTATTATCATTCCAAATGCTCTAAAGAATAGAACTTGGCTCTCCCAATTTTTTTTGACGTATTATCATTCCAAATGCTCTAAAGAATATATGTAGTGAAAACCAATGTTTAATTATGAAGAATATGTACGATTTATGGGTAAAATATGAATGTTATGACCTTATTTGCATAAATTACCATAACTATGCAAATTAATGAATTAACAAAATAATTAAAATCATCATTGTATTATATACACTTCACTTATCATGCGTGCAAATTGTCACGGCGATCAGCCGCTTTGCAGCCGAGATCTTAAGGGGGGGGGGGGGGCATTATGCCCCCCACCCCCCCCCCCCCCCCCCCCCCCCCGGCCGTAAAAAGACCTCAAATAGCCCGGCCTTTGTAGGGTTCACAATGACACTTTATTTGTTTTCTCTAAATAATCGTCTTGATCATAGTTCTCATCCAGCTCCAAAGTCCCCCTTCAATGGCTGGTACAACGAACGAGACGGTGACATTAACGTGGCCTGCATGGGATGCTAATTCAGGCATCGGTGACCCACCACTGATCGGCTATGACGTGTTCTACAAGGAAGACACATCGAACAGTGAATATGAGCAAGTGCTGCCTCGGAGCTTCGAGCCAACGAGGACTGTGACGGGTCTGAATCCAGACACTGACTACGTGTTCGGAGTCAGGGCCGTGAGACCAGGGGAGGGAGGAGAGGGGACGGATGTTGGATGTTTCAGGGTCGACATCATGCTCCCGTGAGTACTGGTTATGAACATATTGTAACGAAATTGGCCCTTAAAATTATTAAGTTAATGCATGGAGAACTGGTAGGCAAATCTTGAGGAAATGTAATAAATGTCTTTCCAAAACGGTGTGATAGAAGTGAGATGCGCAATCTCCGATGACCCGATCATAATATAGTATTCTTTATAGAAGAGAGAACATCGGGGGGAAAATGTTTCATATTTTATGCTTTTAATTCGTAAAAGAAAACGCCTGTTTTGTATATACATGATAGAACCACTGGATATGATAAATTGAGTTCGGTGGATTCAGACAAATTTACAAGTCTAAGATCCCTTTCATGGCATGAAGGTTAGCTAAATGTTACCTTCAATATGGGCACGTTTATATTTACCTAACTACATACATGTATGTTGTTCCTTTGTTATCATTTCAGCACCCGAACGACCCTCGTCCGTTGCTGTCATGAATTCAACTTCACCAGGACAAATTTCAGTGTCTGTACAGGTGAATATCAGGGGTCCCTTTCTAATTTTTTTCTTCAGAAGTCAGAATGTTCTTCCATAGACATGATTTTGTCTAATAGGGTATAATAAATACTCTTTCCCCATGTTTTCCCTTACTCACTTTCAAACATGTTTACTACATTAAGGCATGAACTTGAGAAGATGTTCGATTCAATGCAATTTAGCAATTTTTGAATACATTGGTATTCTGAAACTAAATTTTTGAAAATATTAACAACCACCCCAATACGCAAATCCTTAATATATGGCACATGATATTGAACTATTTCAAAATAAGCAATCTTACACATGTAATACAACACCAGACTAAATGACACCTGATCTATTCAGAAAAAGGCAACTTCTTCTTGAAAATTCACTGATTGGCATAATTATTATTAGTAATATTACATTATGAACTATCGGATTTCTTCACATCTTACTTCACCATTAGATACCAGACGATGGGTCCAGCTGTCGGGAAGGTTACACTGGTGTAAGGATATACCATCCCAAACTGGATGATACCAGTTCTATCCAGAAAAGGGCGGCGACTCCTTTCACAGACTTTCCACTAGTCTGTACGGGGATGTATGACGTTAATTCGCTGAATCCATCTTCCAGTTATGCGATTCATGTGACGTTGCTAAACAGAGGTTCAGAGAGCGCCAGGAGTGATGAATATATTGTAACTACTGCGGCTTTAGGTAAAACATTCAAACATATATATATTTACACAAAGAAAATCATTGATATTTCGTCAAATTGTATTAGCTTGGTTCTAAAAGGCGTTAAATCCACTTTCATTGAATTTAATATAATTGCAATACTGAGCTAAAGACTATCTTAACATGACGACATGCCACGCACGTGCAACAGTTACGCAACAAGACGTAAGACATTCTTTTCCCATATTCCTATAGGCATGTGTAAAACGTCGGACACATAAGCGAGCTTTAATACAAAGTGGAAGACGAAATGTGATTAAGCCAAACCCACCGTGACAGTACAAAGCAAACCGTCACGTATAATTGACGACTGTAGATCACTGGCGTTGATCTTCATTTAACATTAAACAATTTGTAATACAACTGCTAATAATGTAGGTGATTACACTGCTGAAACATTGAAACTATTCACATTCGATAAGTTAGTAAAATTTGGTTGTTTATTCATGAATTCAATGTTAAATTTAATTCACAATTGTATACACTTTTAGTTTTATTTGAATAACATTATATATTTGTTTAAAATAGTCGTGTGGTATGAATGGATGAAATGGGACTTCTTTAGGGAGACTGTAGACAACTTGTTGAAACTGAGATAGATTTAAACACATTATTTACATACATACTGAATATGATGACATCTTGAAGCACATCAAATTTGCTGCGAAGAGAAAAGCATCATGAACATTCCCAATTGCAGTACAAACCCGATGTCTGATACAGAGAGCCCCTAGTATACACACAGTACAATGTAACGCTCAGACATGTTGTTATAATAGTAGTCTTAATGAAATGAATCATAGCGTTTTGAAAAGAGAATCATAGCGTTTTGAAAAGAAATCATTCAAACTTGAGACGACAATTTGAGACATCTGTGTGGTATAGCTTTGTGCGCTATTTTAAGTGTTAATATTTAAATTACTCTTACTTAGATATTACCATGATTACTCAAAGCTCAACGACATTTAAAAACAATATCTGAATTGGCATCAAAACTGATGTATTTGACAATTTTACACTTGAATCAGAGTTCAGATGTCACGAAAACTGATAAAAGTGCATTGAACTATGTACAATGATCTAGTTTCTTTATGATCAATAAAGGGATCCTTTTCAAGAAATTGTTTGAAAAATGGCATATATTTTTGCACAAGTTTTGTTTATCAAATTCCTTACACACACACGACATGTCATGCAGGAAGTTCCGGGCTGCGGCAGACCCACAACCTGATGATTCTCTGGGCCTTGCTTGGAATCTCCTTCTCTGTCAACATCATCGGTGGGTTCGTTTTTGCCATGTACTACTTTCGGCTTGGATGGTATGAGCATTTTTATATATTTCATTTCAGTACACTTCCTTATTTTATTAAAATGAACGTATCAAAATACTCTTGTTTAAACATGTTAAAGGGAAAACAATTAATGAAATGTAACGACCAAGAAATAGCATTTGTTTGATAATATTCGGGTATAATAACATACGAGTGCTTTAGTTTGTCAATCCACAATAAACTAAAAAATAGATTGGTCAAAGACACACGCTGTAAAACAATATAGATGATATCATATATAAACCTGCCGCGGATATATGAATATCAAAACATGTTAAGCCATTCACTTCTTGAGAATATTGTGTGATAAAACAAACATATCTAGTAAAAGAAAGCACCCTTTCGATTTATTAATTAAACTTATCTCATCGCTGGTTTATTGCCTCAGGGGTTGTGTCGGGTTCATTGAGCTCCTGACTTGCACCAACATCGGTCAGGGTTTCTGGGAACTACTGTCATCTACGCTCAGTATTTGAAGAGCTCAGTTCCAAAAGGCGCTAAATCCACTTTCCATAAAAATTGAGTTAACGATATATCTACATTTATAAGCTACGTAGCTATCTAGGAATCCACATTTTACGACAAATTACTCACTCAAAATCAAAATATAAAAATGTGTTTTTTCATATTCTCATAGGCACGTGTTTTCTTCGAAAGTTCAAAAAGTGGAAATAGCACATTTTGGAAGAAAGCTCTTCATTTGGAGCACCGATCTAACGATTAGGAGATCACGGGTTGAGTCCCCGGCGAAGCTGCATTTACTTTGCTCATGTATATTTACAGAATATCTAATCGTAACGTTTTCTATCCTTTACAGTTGGCGGAAGGACGTAGCAGCATTGCGAGAGGGAACGTCATCTGGGCAAAGCAAGGAACCAAGCCAAGAGACCTCGACATCCATGCACACGTACGAAGGTCTGAGGAAAGCACCACATGTCTCCACCACCCCTCTGACCGATGCCTCGGTAGATTATGCTAATGTCAATGAGGAAACGTATGAGAATGCAGCAGAAACTACGTCATCAGAGGACGCACCTCACATTTACCAGGGTATAAACCAACCCCCTGTGAAGAAGGGAGATAAATATGACCTAGAGTATGAAACGCCCTTTTGTTGACACACTTTGTGCGCTGTGCAGTAGATTCCGCATGCATCGTTGTCTGTAACTAAAGTCGAACGAAGCGCGCCGCTGTTTGTGACTAAAGTCGAACGAAGCACAAAGAATAAAGTTCCCTTGGAAGGGTTATTTATTCGTAGCCCTATCACTTATTAATTAGGAAAGACGATGCAGTTATTGTCGAACTTTATATTAGGGGCTAAATTGTGTTGGCGCTAATCATAACCAAAAAGCCACTTTGTGTTGATGTGCATTGGCGTAGCTACGAGGGGAATGGGTATGGATATGTACATTGTACTATATTTTGATAAAACAGTACAACAAATACTAATCTGTGGGGAAAATGTGCCCCAACAAAAATCAGTCTGACTACGATACGCACTGTTTACGTGTATACAGGGCGTTATCAAAAAAAAGCGTACACTTTTGAAAAATCTGTCAAAATTACATTTCAAAATATGTTGAAGATTTGTTCATGTCGATAGATGCCCAATCGGTCTCATCTATCAAGTGCCACTAACACAACAAATTTCGTTCACGCTTGGGCGAACACTGACTGTTTTTGTCCAGAGTGTGAAAAATGACTTGCGCCAAATTGAAAGAAGAGGGAAAATTAAACCAACAGTCCCGTGTAAGTACTACCATTAAAACAAATTGCTCCTTTGCAGAATTTAGGATTATGTTATGATCATAGCGTACCCAGGGGGAGGGGTCACCCCCCCCCCCCTTAGACCAAACAATTTTTGGCGTTTTACCCCCCCCCCTCCCCATTTCAAAAACTGTGGTCCCGACCTCAAAAAATGTCAAATTTCCCATGACCACCCCCACCTCCCCCCGCCCTCGCTTACAGGATTCTCAACCACTTGGGTCTTGTGGCCGGACCTGGCCTCGGTCTAAAAAATGCAACAATTCGCGGTCTTGCCTGCGAACATTTTCTACGACTACCACTGGTTCCCCCCCCCCCCGCATCCCCCATCCACCATCCCCACCCCCCCCCCCCCCCCCCCCGCTACCGGATTCTCAACCACTGGGTCTTGGTCTTGGTCTCGAAAATTGTGGACCGGAACTGGCCACGGTCTTGAAATTTTGCAGTCTCGGCTGCGAAAATTGTCTACGACTACCCCCCCCCCCCCCCCCCCCCCCACCCCCCTCTCCCGCTTACCGGATTCTTAACCACTGGGTCTTGGTATCGGCCTTGAAATTGTGCACCGGACCTGGTCTTGGTCTTGAACATTTTGCAGGTAATTCGTCTCGGCTTTGAAAATTTTCTACGACCCCACCCCCCCCTCGAGCTGACAGAATTTTTCTATGAACCCCCCCCCCCCCCCCCTTGAAAAATCCTGGGTACGCCACTGGTTATGCTAGTCTCGGAATTTTCTGGCAAAGAGCAATTTATTTGAATGGGAGTACTTATTCGGACTGCTGGTTTAATTTTCCCTCTTCTTTCAATTTGGCGCAAGTCATTTTTCACACTCTAGACAAAAACAGTCAGTGTTCGCCCAAGCGTGAATGAAAATTTGCTTTGTTAGTGGCACTTGATAGATGAGACCATTGGGCATCTATCGACATGAAAAAATCTTCAAAATATTTTGAAATGTAATTTTGACAGATGTTTCAAAAGTGTAACGCCTTTTTTGATACGCCCTGTATGTTGTGAGTGCCCTTTAGCTCGAACTTTGATATCATTTCAACGCTATATTTCTATTAGGGGTGGGCCCGCTAGTCATAAGGACCGCTAGTCATAAGGACCGCTAGTCATAAGGACCGCTATTCATAACGTGTAACTTCCTATACGTGAAGGACCGCTATTCATAATACAAAAAGGGGGTCGCTATTCATAAAGGCATAAGGACCGTTATTCATAAGGACCGTTATTCATAATGTGAGATGAGGGTCGCTATTCATAATTCACATTGAGGGTCATTACTCATAAGGACCGCTATTCATAATACAAAATCGGGGTCGATATTCCTAAACATGAAGAAGGGGCGCTACTCATAATTTATATTGGGGATCACTACTCATAAGGACCGCTATTCATAATACGAACATAGGGTCGCTATACATAATATTGAATGAGGGTCGCTAGTCATAATACCAGAAGAGGACCGCTATTCATAATACGAGGGTAGGAACGCTACTCATAATACGAAATGGGGGTCGCTAGTCATAATACGATAAGAGGACCGCTACTCATAATACAGAATGAGGACCGCTAGTCATAATATGAGTAGGGGACCGCTAATCATAATACGGAATGAGGACCAATATTCATAATACGAGAAGAGGGTCGCTAGTCATAATACGAGAGTAGGACCGCTACTCATAATACGAAATGGGGGTCGCTAGTCATAATACGAGAAGAGGGTCGCTAGTCATAATATGGAATGAGGGTCGCTATATATTCATAATACGAGAAGAGGGTCGCTAGTCATAATACGAGAGTAGGACCACTACTCATAATACGAAATGGGGGTCGCTGGTCATAATACGAGAAGAGGGTCGCTAGTCATAATATGGAATGAGCTGGGTCGCTTTATATTCATAATACGAGAAGAGGATCGCTAGTCATAATACGAGAAGAGGACCGCTACTCATAATACGGAATGAGGGTCGCTAGTCATAACATGAGAACAGGATAGCTACTCATAATATGGAATGGGGGTCGCTAGTCATAGTATGGAGTGAGAGTCGCTAGTCATAATACGAGAAGAGGGTCGCTAGTCATAATACGAGAAGAGGACCGCTACTCATAATACGGAATGAGGGTCGCTAGTCATAACATAAGAACAGGAGAGCTACTCATAATATGGAATGGGGGTCGCTAGTCATAATATGGAGTGAGGGTCGCTAGTCATAATGTGAGAAGAGGGTTGCTATTCATAATAAATGCAGGCTACGCCATCTATGAACTACGAAAATTGTTGGTAATTATGTACATGTACAAAGAGAATACTGTGGGGAGGGTGGGCCGAATGGGTGGGGGGGGGGGGGGGGGGTGATGAGTCGCGTACGTTATTGGGCACGCCTTAAAGTGTCTAACTCCACGAAAAATACTTGGAGCTTCCTCGTTTCTCTTCTGACGTGTTGTTTAGCTTATGGTAAGAGAAGAATAAAATAGGGTTCGATTTTTTCAAATGTCCCTTTAGTATGAAGATAATTATCATTGAAAAGCATTATTTCAAAGCGTTAGCTAACGGTTTTGATAAAAAGTACAATTGTCGTCGCTGAACACGTCATGCCAGCGCGCGTGGGAAATTTTCCCGACCCACTGAACTTTGAGCCTAGCGTGCGCAAATTCCATGAATTCCGTACCGTATAGCTGTATAAACGGGTGCGGATATCGTCAAGATCAAACGGATGATTATTACTGCGACAAATCTACAACAGACCATCAGTATTCGGTGATAAAATATGAAATCAATATTCGTTTTTTTTCACTAGGTAAACAGTGTTCGTTTTCTTTCAAACTTTCACAAATCTTTCAATTCTATTTTTCAATGATATTGATATAAGTCTCAAATGTCAGTTTGTGCAATATCTGACACTTTACACGGATCACTTTAAGAAATGTATTGTGTTTGTAAAATAAGTATACAGTATTTTATGTTATCAGGTTCGATTCCCACGACCTATTTAAGTTAACCGCATACAGCGCGCATTCGCGCGATTCCAGAAATGAGTTATATTTATTCGCCGCATGTGGCATAATGTGTGTTTTGATTTATTAAAGCTCAGTGATGAAGCAGACGTGAGTTTTATTTCTCTCCTGATCGACATTATACAAGTACATACACAAAATGTATGTTTTCAATAAATGTTTTTGACAAATATTCGGGGCCGTGTGTCGCCCCCTTCCCCCCCCCCCCCTTATAGCTACGCCACAGCAATTAGGATGTCCCCCATCCAAATTTCCCTTTTTTATTATCATTTTGTTGCTTATTAATTTGTTATGGTTAACGACCCTCTTCTCGTATAGTGACCCTCATTCCATTATGAATAGCGACCCTCTTCTCGTATTATGACTAGCGACCCTTATTCCGTGTTATGAGTAGCGGTCCTCTTCTCGTATTATGAGTAGCGGTCCTCATTCCGTATTACGAGCAGCGTTCCTCTTCTATTATTATGAGTAGCGGTCCTATTCTCGTATTATTACTAGCGACCCTACTCTCGTATTATGACTAGCGACCCCCATTTCGTATTATGAATAGCGGTCCTCATTCCGTATTATGAGTAGCGACCCTCTTCTCGTATTATGACTAACGGTCTTCTCGTATTATGAATAGCGACCCTCATTCCATATTATGACTAGCGACCCTCTTCTCGTATTATGACTAGCGACCCCCATTTCGTATTATGAGTAGTGGTCCTACTCTCGTATTATGACTAGCGACCCTCTTCTCGTATTATGAATATATAGCGACCCTCATTCCATATTATGACTAGCGACCCTCTTCTCGTATTATGACTAGCGACCCCCATTTCGTAATATGAATAGCGACCCTACTCTCGTATTATGACTAGCGACCCTCTTCTCGTATTATGAGTAGCGGTCCTCTTCTCGTATTATGAGTAGCGACCCTCTTCTCGTATTATGAATAGCGGTCCTCATTCCGTATTATGAGTAGCGGTCCTACTCTCGTATTATGACTAGCGGTCCTCTTCTCGTATTATGAGTAGCGGTCCTCTTCTCGTATTATGACTAGCGACCCTCATTAAGTATTATGAGTAGCGATCCTACTCTCGTATTATGACTAGCGACCCTCTTCTCGTATTATGAATAGGGATCCCTATGAATAAAGACCCCGATTTTGTATTATGATTAGCGACCCTCTTCCCATATTATGAATAGCGACCCTCTTCTTGGATTATGAATAGCGGTCTTTATGAATAATGACCCTTGTGTATAATGACCCTCTTCTCAAATTATGAATAGCGGTCCTTATGAATAGCGGTCCTTATGATTAGTGGTCCTTATGACTAGCGGTCCTTATGACTAGCGTCCTTATGACTAGCGAGCGGACCCCTTCTATTACGACCCTAATCTATGAACCGGTCCAAGAGTCAGACTGGTACATACATCATAGGTGTGATGCCAGCATGCGAACGGATTGCGCATAGTGTCGAAACTTACACTCGTTTTATGAACACGAGTAGTCTGAGCGTGGGCATGCGTGAACATGCGCCGTAGCATGGAGGAAGCTTAGAAACGAATCTAATAGCGCGAACTAATCGTCTTTTCGACAAATCAATTATGAAATTTCTTTGTTTTCCATAAAGAGATTGGAACAATAAATACTCTATTGAAAGTGAACAACAAACTTTACATTATTAGTTTAGAAGTAAAGTGAGTCCTGATTTATGCATGATCACTAGATTATGTGAATCACTTTCATTGAGTTAAACAAATTAACAGTACAAGAATATTAATGTAACCGTTGTATATATAGTCCTAAAACAAGCATTACTCAATTTAGTAAATATATAAATGATTGAATTGGTATTATTCAACGTGACAATAAAGAAGTGTACATTATCGGTGATTGGAAAAATAAAACAAAATTAATGGCTCAGTGAAAAGTGTATACATGATTTTAATTTTATAACAACTCTTTCCAGACTGTGATTTCCAAAGTTTAAATATGTATTTTTGCCGGTGACACAATTATCATAAGTTTTGATTGTGATTCTATGATAGTAAACAAACCAGGAACTGTGTGAGGTTGCAAAATGGTTTTCATTGAATTGAAAGAGGGAGTACAGTTGTGGTAAGGCTGAGCTTTAGTAAGCAAAACCTGCACAATAACATCACAAACTAATAGTTCTTTTACTCCACCATGCTCGAAAGGTATAGAAAATTACAAACGACTATAGTAAAAAGCCTTTTATTCTAAAACAAAAAAGAGCCATTACAACACAAGAGGGCGCTGTTTACATTGGTTTCAACCATTTGTCATACAACATCATGCATGTGATGTGTTGTTGAACAAAAATATTAAATATAGAGCTCATCAACAACTATCTAAAAACCTCTTTTGAAATCTGTTGAAAAGTGTAAGCATTTGTTAAAGCTAAACAAAAAATCAATCTGGGCCCCAGATTTATTCGATCTGATATATTTATTGTTATTTCGGCCGTTTTTGAACTGATTTTGATCATATAAAGTTTATTCTGTCATTGAAATTGTTTGCTCTTTCAGATGTTACACTTAGTTTTTTTTTTATTATTTCACACAAAATGTATTTTTCTGCAGCGCCCTCTATACCAAAACTAAACTACCCCTTTAACTTTGTAAAGGAATCAACATTGCGATGTATAGGTAATGTAAATAATTGTGTCCGGAGTTAAACAAACATATATCATTGTATATTATTTTGTAGGGTTAGGATTAGGCATGTAGGCATACCTCTGACATAATAACATGTATTTATCTGAAATATCTCGTAGGACTGGTGCAAATATTGATTCTAATATACGATACGAATTTTATCCTGTGCAAATAAATATACATGTTATATAATCCATTGATCCTTTCATATATTCAGTATCATAATATGTGTGCACTTGTGCAGAGAAAAAAAATAAGTGACAACCATTTGTATATATTACAGAAAAGGGTATTGCGTATATACACCATTTTACACTTTACAACACATTCAAACCTTCATTATTCGTTAATGAAGGCCACTAACTCTTTTATATATATCAGATTGATATTATTTGGTATAATATTCGTAATAATATGGCTCCCCTAAAATGGTTTGTATGTTTGAATCAAATGATGCAATTCCGGTGTAAGCCTCTTAATCCACATGGCTTATTTGTCTTTCCTTATGGGCCAAACGTTTGATTCAATTCAAGTATAATAGTTAATTTAAATGTTGATACTATCCACTGTATTTTATAAAATTACATGTGTTATAGAGCATTTATGTTGTTATTATATTCTAGATTAACCTGATAAGAATTGTATACAAAGCTTGTGTGTAATGCGGTATGTATATCAGTAATATTATATAATGTAATTATATAAATATGTTTATTTCATTTGCATAATGATATTGTAATTGTAATAGTTTTGGGTTACGTGTAAATGTATATTTGAACAAATGTATTTGTGATGTTGTTACAACTCGTATATTGTATATGTATCCATCCCGGGGTCTCGTGGGAGACCAACACATTGTTGAACATGGTCACATTGGTAAAATAAATTGCAGTAAATAAATACATCAATGAAATAAATACATCACCTGTGCCTCCTTCCAACCTAGTCATGTCCAGTGTTAAGAGCATGTTCAGCCACATCTGAATGGTTCAGATTATTGAGTCTGAGAGCTCGTTCGTGTTCTTTCAGTCTGTCACGCAGTTTTTCCCCAGTTTCCCCAGTGTATGCGCTACCACAGTCGCTGCATTCAATCTCGTAGAGTAATCCTGTTCTCTCTCCAGTTGGTACTTTGTCTATATTGGGGGAACCAACTTTCTCCTTAGTGTGTTTGAGCTTTTATATAATCACTAATCTTCCTGCTTGTCGGTATATGTATACATGTATATCCGTCATTATAAAACATTTATAACGTGATTGTCTGTAAAGTTATATTGTGCGTGTGCGTGTATGTATAAAGTATGCATTGTATCAGTGTCACTCTTATAATGTCATCTACATTCTGCTCATATGTATTTGGAGATGCGTCGATGTGCAAGTGATTTGTTTGCGTGTGTTTGTGAAGAGTACGTGTAACAATTTTCTCAGTTACAATCATTGGATTGGTTTGACGGTGTAATGATTAGGTGGAATTTGTGTGTAATGTGATTTGACTTTAATCAGCGGACATACACTTTATATATTTTATATTTTGAAGAAATGTTCATTCTTGATATCGGAAATCACTTCATTATACTCGTTTGATTCTTAATAAGTATATCAAAGTCAATTATTGATCAAGAAATGGTTTCTTGGTATAAAAATAACATGATATTTAATAAGAACTAACCTTTTGTCAAATAGTGACAATTTGATTTGTGATATGAAGAATTTATTTAAATTATAGTAATAGATACAATCTTGTTATTAAGAATAGAATTCGTAATACTAAGAATTACATTTGTGAAATTGTGAGAAAGAACTTTAACTATTCGCAAACAACTCAGCACGGTTTATTCCTCAACACTAACCTAAGGACCATCAGTGATGCCGCCCCCAGTCTAAATAGGGATCTTGCTATAGAGATCAAAGCAATACCGACATGATACTAGAAGGTCAAGCATCTTCAAGCCAGCAATATACGAAACAATGACGATATCAAGAACACGCAGGAACTCCATTCAAACTGAATTTCTATTTTGGGGGCTGCCAGCTAGTAATGAATAACGAAGTCGATGTTCTAGGAGTCACGTTTGACAGCAAGCTATCGTGGTCAAAATTCATTTTAGCCTTCACGACCGTGACTAGAGCTGGACAGAAACTAGGAGCTTTTTGGAGCGTTGCCTGCAAATTAGACACTATAAATATTGTCCTAAATAAAGTCGTAAAGCCTGGGTACGTGTCACTCACTAAACTTATTAACCATGTATACGCATGATCGTTCACAATTTCAAGTGAAAATGTTTTCACGTTTTTCATCGATAACGCAATCATTTCATTCACTCGAAAATCACAAAATAGGGTTATTTTCATGACAATGTACGCGAATTTTGAAAAAGAAATAGAGGATATTTTCTTACATGGTCACATGATCTATGAACGCACAATTTGAAAATAGGGTGCAATTTAGATGGGTTGTGTACCCACCGTACGCTCACAAGCAGCTTTAACTTTCGACATTTGTGCGTGTAATGTGTTCTGTTCGAAGCATTTCTTGCGTAGTGAACTGTTAGCCTTATTCTTTCATTAGTCTCTTTGAAGCCACTCTGTATAGTTCGCTGGGGTATAATCGGCCCGCAGGTGCGCGTAAATATAATGGTCGCGAACTTCTTACCAGTCTTCTTATCGCGATTGTGTTACCGATATGTGCTATGTATATATGTGCACATCGCGGTGATGAGCACATCTACTAAGGTAAGTATGATCCAGTGAGCTGACTCCAGGTATGTACAATCTTATGTTTTATAAGTCCCATCCACACGTTTACTTCTAAGGGTTCAAATCCGATACATTTACATACTTTTTTTCTAAGACTTAGTAAATACTTTCCCCGAGAAAAAAATATTCAAGACTTCAATCCTAACAGCATTGCCAGATGCTTGAACATTATATTATGCGAGATATGTAGAAAATGAATAATGTTTACCTTGCAAGTGACATGTAGTGAACAAGAGTAAATCTATGTCTGATGTTATCTCGTTCATTCACCTGCGTCAAGTTTCCGAATTCGAATACTCTGGTCTGGTGGATGATTTAGTATCCGAAATCCGATACTATTGAATATGTACATAAGCGTATACAGAGTCAGAGTTCAGACGCTTTCCAATTCTATCTGAAATATCTCCATACTAAGGGAGACATATGCAAATCAGAAGCCATTTAATTCCTCTCTTACCAGGCACGGAAAGCTCCAATTTTGAATTTGTGTACACAATGTAACAAGTGAAGGTATTACATATTATAACACTGTGTCATTATTTTAGGCGATAATTAGAATAAAATTCGAAACAAATATTTAGAAATTGTATAAAACTCCCCTCATTAAGCTTGTTTTTTGGCAAGAGAAGAACAAATTGATGAAGGAGGTAAAGTTGATAACGAACTAATCAATATCATGATTATTGTTGTGTCATTCCGTCAACAGAATTATTATATCATACCCCACCATGTTTTTGTTATACCATTCCCCCCCCCCCCCCCCCCCCCCCCCCGGCCCCCACCTCCATCCCAGTCCCTCATCCCAGTCTTCTTGAATGTCTCTAATCCTCATGCGGGTTCAGTACTCGTCAATCAAGAATACTATTTCGTCGTTCCTTACATCCCCACTATCGATATATATCGATGCTATATCCACGTAAAATTACTCCTGCGCTCAGTCCGAGAGAGGGCGTTATATGTATTAGCCGGAACGCGTATATCTTTTTTTACACCACTGTTCGACATGTTCGCCCAAAACGGGCCAAAAAACGCGCTGGTAACCCAAGACTAGCGCACGCGCTCTAGCTGTATGCAACTAGCGCCTGCGATACAATTTCTATGCATCAAACGCCTAGCCATTTTCTCAATAAAATCGTAGTTTCACACACCATGCTGACTGTGAGTGCATTGCATCTACGCGTAGATCAATATTCCTAGTCTCATCGTCGTGGTCGTAGTCAGCATCGAGATCAGCCACTAATTAATGGTCACCCTCGCCCTTGGACTTGTCTTCGCTAGATCGATATCGCAAGGTCGCTGAGTTTGTTGCATATAATTACAGCAGACTGTAGTCTTGGCTTACCAGCGCGTTTTTGGCCCGTTTTGGGCGAACATGTCGAACAGTGGTGTAAACAAAATATACGCAGCCGGAACCATGATGTGGGAACCGCGCATGCAGTTTAATAGGAACACTTATTACAACACTATCAGTCTCTGGGATCGCGCAATACTTGAGGTCATGTGCCCTCTACATGCTTAAAGGAGTCTAGTAACATTGTCCGAATCCACAAAACTTACTGAGAAATATAGTGTGTCTCTCATATCTCGTTGTATTCGTATTAATAATAGAAGCATTGAACAGTAATTTTGTTTGTTTTGTTCACTATCCACTGGATAGTTATAACTGCGTACATCATAGTCAGTGCAATAAGTGAGCATATTAAGTCTACAACGTTACTATTCAGCTTTTACAAAATAACACATAATAATACCTATACAATAAGGTAATATGTATTCAATATCATAATAAAACTTATACAATTGCATCATACAGTTTTTCACACAAAACATACACAACATGTTTTTTTTTATGGAAAAAGAAGTGCAAAGTTCAACAACAACAACATCAGGAGACCACCACCATCATGAGCTGTAAACTTGAACATTGATCCATATGAAGATCTCTCATGAAAAGGTTCATTATAGACTGAATTAGCAACAAATTGGAAAATCTCCAAAGAAATCATGTGCACATGCAAGGTGAATAACATTTTTACATGGATTTACCTCTTAAAGGGGTAGATCGGTTCTGGTATTGAGGGCGCTGCACGAAATAATTTGTTGTGAGGTAATAACAAACTCAGTGTAAAATTTGAAAGAGCATACAATTTTAATGGCAGAATAAACATTATTTGATCAAAATCGATTAAGAAACGGCTAAATTATCAATACATATATCCTATTGGAATACATCTGGGGCCCAGATGTATTCGATGATTTAAAAGAAAAATTCAAAATTGCCTACACCTTTTCAACAATCTTAAAAGAGTTTTCTAAATAGTTGTTGATGATCTCTATATTTAATCATCATTTCAACAAAACATCATATATGCATATCTTTGTATGAAAAATGGTTAAAACCAATGTTTTTTTAGAGAGCGCCCTTTTGAGTTGTAATGGCTCTTTTGTTATGATAACAGGCTTTTTAATTATTCGATCGTCTTTAATTTGTTATACCTTTCGAACATGGTTGAGTTATAACTATTATTTTGTAGTGTTATTGTGCAGGTTTTGGTTACTAAAGCTCAGCCCTTCCAAAACCGTACTACCCCTTTAAAGGGATTTAGTAATTTTGTTGACATGTGCAAAAAGTGATGAAGGGTTGATGCAATGTATATTGTTGTTATCTCATATGTCCACAGGGTATTGTGTGACAATTTCAAGTCAAATGGACATTGCATGGCCAAGTAATGAGCGAAAATGCAAAGTGATATTCACTACCTCACTGCACTCACTTTGTACACGGTTTTAAAACTCCGGATGAGTTTTTCTCTTCTGAATACTTCGATCGTACATATATATATTTGTAACGAAAGGGAAATTTGAAAAACCGAAACCGGTCCCATGATTTTAGTGTTAATACGAATACAACAAGGTATGAGGGAACCGCTAGAATTAAAATGTTATTTTGAGGATTTGGACAATGTTACTAAGTTCCTTTAATATACATGGAAACAAATTTAGCGGAAAAGTAGTGAGTATCAATGACAAACAGGACTACCACTTCATATGACAATTTAGCTTGCATTTAGCTTGGTATGGATAAGAAATACTAAGAACATAAACACAGACGAAGTGGGCTACATGCTGAGTCACGTGTGGGACCAGTGGTGTCCCTTTATAAATGGACACTAGGGACCAGTGTCTGACCGAGCCATTGAGCGGTCAGACTCAGACAGCGTGTTCACACACATGTTTGTATCCCGAAACTCTATAAAGAAACGTCGTATAAATAATCATCGTATAAAGAAACGTCGTATAACGAATCATCGTAGGCGTTCACACACAAAAGAACAAGTATCCCGAAACTTTACAACGAAACGTCGTATAGGTGCGCAGTTTGCTACTGCGCTTGTGTTGTCTTTTTTATGTCTGCTTTCAGGTCTCCTTTCGCGCGCGGTCATGTTAACCCTAATAAGGCCGGGGGGGGGGGGGGCCATAATGGCCCCCCCCCCCCCCCCCCCCTCCGCGATTGTTTTTATTGCTCCAAAACGCTGTAAGATGACGCGCCGCTGCTTGGTGACTTTTTTCTTTCGGGTCTTGCGCACGTTTTTAAAACAAAAATTTCGAAAATCGGACCTACCGTTATAAAGTCACATTACCTTTTGTCAATGCATGTCAGCCCGAAAATCGCTCAATTTCGTGATTTGTGTACAAAACATATGGAAATATCAATTTTCGTAAAATGAGGTATATCATTGGTTATTTTGTGTTGTTTTCATTTTATATGTTGGTTTTGGGGTTCAAAATAGATAAATTATAGTTAGAAATAAAATAAACAACAAAAACAATAAAATACATAAGTTAAAAAAAACAAAGAAATACATAAGAAATTATCAAAACAATAGAAAACATAAGGAAGAACCTGGCTCTTCCAAATTTTTTTGTCGTATTATTATTCCACATGCTCTGAAGAATATATGTAGTGAAAACCAGAGTTTAATTATGAAGAATAAATGATTTATGGGTAAAAATATGAATTTCCTGACTTATTTGCATAAATTAACATAAATATGCAAATTAATGAGTTTTTCAAAAAAAATTAAAAATTACCATTGTATTCTATACACTTCACTTATCATGCGTGCAAATTTTCACGGCGATCGGCCGCTCCGCGGCCGAGATCTTAGGGGGGGCCATAATGCCCCCCCCCCCGGCCTGCTGAAGACCTCAAATAGCCCGGCCCTTTTAGGGTTAAGCCCCGCCCAGTTATTATACCGTTCTAGTTCGACCTTGGTTCGACCGTACGCTCACACACAAAACGACCGTGTTTTTTTTCGAGTTCTAGTTTGAAACGATGCCCAAACCCCCGTTTCGCCCCGTTTCGTTATACGACGTTTCTTTATACGACGTATCATTAATTAGCGTTCACACACACAATTTCATCGTATAGCTATACCGAAACGGTATAGCTATACCGTTTATTATTATTGTACTTTTATTCGCATTCCTTTGTTCATATATTTGTATCTTCCTGTATAGTTTTCATGTTGACTTTTTGTATACGGAAATAAAAACAAACAAACAACAAATCGTTGGCGGCCTCAGTAATTCAGTAGGGGTAATTATAGCGGCATACTAACTCTAGAATTATCCTATCATATAACTAGCGCGTGGTTTCGATTGTATTGGAGAATGATATTCCGGCACAGAGTGTTTGGAACACTTTACAAGTGTGTTATGTTGAAGAAGTGATAATTAATCAAATGATTCAGAGACGAAGTTTAGTTTGATGATGTGACGTTTACCTGTTGCTTTAAAGAGATCTAGCAACTCAATTGAAGTGTGCATAACTGAAGCGGCGCGGGGTTAATACAATGTGTATATTAATCTGATATGACCACTGAGTTACGTGTGAGCATTCCATGGTAACTTAATGGTAATTAAACTAACCGAGTAATAAGTGAAAAATGCAAATAAATAAATGCTAGCTTATTGACTAACTCTGTAAACTGTTGCAAGTGTAAAAATAGCGACTTGCAAATCCGAAAACTTCAATCATAAATATCCTTATAACGGACGGGGAATTCGCGAAACCGAAACAGGCTTCATGTTTCTATTGCCAGTTAAATGATGTATGCGAGAACTTCCAGAATTTCAAGTTAATTTTGTGTATATGGACACCAACAAATACTACATCCCTTTAAACATAATAAAGTGTCGAGCATAATGTAATCTTTGAGGACAGAACCATGAACTTAACCCGTTATCAATCCAAATGATAATGATCCAATTTATCGACGCGGAAGTGGTGAAAGGAATTCTGCCCTCATAATATACGCATTGCACATGCACATCCTACCGTGCCTACAAAAGCCGCGAATTGAGGAAATAAATATGACGTTATATTTATTCAAAGAATTTGAACAAATTAACGCACACAACGGTGTAGGCTGTATGTTCTCCATTTACGCTCCTCAAACAATTGTGTTTGGGTGATTTTTATGAGTGTTTTTAAAAAGGGATACCGAACAACAATTAATGCGTGGTTCAACCAAACAAAGCCAAATATTTGTTCTCACAATACTAGCGATCAGCTTGGGTTCACATGGTCGATTTTTAAATAGTTGGCGGAAAAGAAAACCCAGCGCAATACTTTTATGAGAAATAATGTTGTTATAGTGGTGCTGTTTCAATCGGAGCTGGTCTGAGGGAAACAGCTTATCACGTACAACTCTACCAACATCGTTGGACCAGTGCTGAGGTTGGAGCTACCAGTTCCCTACTATAGAGGTAAGAGTTTACCAGCTAAAGTTAACAGTTGTTCAACTAGGCTGTGGTTAAAATGTGTTTGTATTATGTTTTTGTAACATGCCTGCGTATTGGATGGTAGTGTACTAATTTAAACGATTCACATGTATGTCAAGTTTTTCAGAAGTAAATGCCATATATTGTGTATAGCAGAGAATAATTGTTTATGTTCATAATCAACATATCTGTCAATAAACCAAATACTGTTTTGCGGCAATACTATTTTAGGCCATTCGAGGGACAACGATTTGCCCCAAAATAATCCAAATCATAGACGACTTCTGTGTAATAATAACGAAATAAATACATAATGTGTGCCCCCATTCTGTGCACCCGCACCCCCCCCCCCCCCCCCTCCCCTCCCCCGACCAGTCCGACCACAATACACCACTGCATCTTGCAGTAGAGTTAAGCGCAAATAGTCTACACAAAAGGGTAAAGTACAATGGATTCATTATGGCATGGAGTACCCATTCTGTGAATCTCTTAGCAAAATTCGTCAATAAATACAAGTCATGACCATTTTGTCTTCAATTTATCACGTACCGGTAGTCATATTGCCATATCTCATAATCGATGAGATATGGAAATATGTCAGTTGTTGTAAGATACCAAAAACACATATCCGTTTTGTTGTGATATTTATTATGTAGACATTTGATTGTTCAGTAATGTTCTTCAACTATGTTGTAGCAAATATGACTCAAATGTAAATAAACCCCTCAAAAAAAGTTCGGAAACTCAAGTTTGATCGATCATATCTCTCATATTTTTAAATTAGCATATTCGAAATCGGTGTCACAATAAAGCCTCATTAAACCTTTCAAACGGTGCATTATGTGTAGTGATTATGCAATTGGGGCGATTGCAGTAGCACAGAGAATAGGGGGAGGCAGGAAGTGAAATGTCGCAAAATGGCTCAATGCATTTAATTTACGAGTGCATGACTGTGCTGACCAGTTTTTTAAAAGTTCACTTTCTATTGAATACTGCCACCCTTTCCATTCATCAAAATCATTAGAATTTGATACCATTTTAATGAAAATGATCTCTTCATTACGATGGCATATTAATCGTAAGGATTATGCAAATAGGGTGTGTAGCGAACTGGAATATGGAGATGGGTCGAGTGTGAAATCAAACAAAAAGATATACTGTAGAGTTGACACAAAATCAGAGCGTTGCATTTTTTTCGAGCTTTTGGGAGGATTTTTTAGCATTTCCAATAAAATATCAACGGAAAGCCCAACAACTCTTCTGTATGAAAATGTAAAATTTATAATGATTTTAGTAAAGGGCGGCTGCAGGGAGATGAATGTGGGGGAGCCTCAAAAGTGACCCATTTCAAAACGCTCTTATTTCAATGCACAACTGAGTCACTATTCATGCGTTTTCAATTGAATTCTTCTCATTCATGGCCAACTCATTCAATTCGCATTACATCCTCCACACAATCGTAAAAGACACCGACAACAAATCAGAGCGTTTTGAAATGGGTCACTTTTGAGGCTCCCCCACTTTCATCTCCCTGCAGCCGCCCTTTACAAAAATCATTATAAATTTCATATTTTCATACAGAAGAGTTGATGGGCTTTCCGCTGATATCAATTTGAACACCCGATTCACAAAAAGCACACAGTAAGCCTCCGTAAAAAGAAAGAAAGGCACACGGTAAAATACTGAAGGGATGACATCTTCTGTAATCTGATGGACACGGTGGGATAATCTGTACAGTGATCCTATCCCTAACCCTAACCCTAACCCTAACCCTAACCCCTCAGACGGTACTTTACTGAGTACCTCGTCACCCAGGTGATAGGTGACAACATCTAAACAATATATTACCGTCTACTTTTTTGTCATCCCTTCAGTATTTTACCGTGTGCCTTCTGTGTAATAGGTGATTTGAATCATGAATATTTCATTTTAAATGCTACAAAATCCTCCCAAAAGCTCCCAAAAAATGCAACGCTCTGATTTTTTTGTCAACTCCATATTTTTTGTCTGATTTCACACTCGACCTATCTCCATATTCCGGTTTGCTGCGCACAACCCATTTGCCTAATCATTACGATCAATATGCCATCGTAATTAAAAGATAATTTCCATTGAAATGGTATAAAATTCCAACGATTTTGATGAATGGAAAGGGTGGCAGTATTTAATAGAATGTGAACTTTCAAAAAACTGGTCAGCACAGTCATGCACTCGTAAATTAAATGCATTGAGCCATTTTGCGACATTTCACTTCCTGCCTACCCCTATTCTCTGGGCTACTGCAATCGCCCCAATTGCATAATCACTACACATAATGCACCGTTTGAAAGGTATATAATGAGGCTTTGTTGTGACACCAATTTCGAATATGCTTATTAACAAATACGAGAGATATGATCGATCAAACTTGAGTTTCCGAACTTTTTTTGAGGGGTGTAGTATCGTAGAGACTAGTGAGTTCAAAGTCAAGTAAGAACACCCATATGGGCAAATATGTACTCCAGCATGTCCAGCATGTCTAGGGGATAATAATTGTATTGGGAATACTAGAGCCTCGAGTGTATAATATGCTATGCAATGCGTGTTAAAGGGATCTAGTAGGTTAAACACACTTAGAACTCTAATAGTTTTTACAAACCTTATTTAATTAGATTTTCCTTGTTTTTTTTCTCGACATATACATATATATATAATTGAACTGATTGAATTTAAAATTCACACTGGGACTGTTTCAATTATGTAAAAAGATAATTACATTTAGTTTTTAATATAACTTTGTATTTTTAAACATTAGTCGGCAAAACCCTCTCATATTTGGTCCAAATCGTGTTGTTTTCGGATCAATCCATCATAATATTTGTGGGCATCAGAAAGGAGAGGAACTTTTTGTTTTGATATTGATTTTTACTTGTAATGTGAAAAGTCGAGACAGAAAATTAATCGGGTAAAAAACTTTACCCGAATCGCTTAATTACATACAGTTATATAACAGTCCATACGATCTGACAATAACTAAAGAAATTAACGATCAGCGCACTATTTTCCATTTCGACAAATCATCGAAGTCAAATAGTGGTGTTTAAATATTACTTGGTATTTCACAAACACCAACATACAGTACAAACTGCAAAATTGCCTTGCGCTATTAGCAAGGCAACAACCGACTACAAAATCATGAGTAAGGTGAAATAACTAGTATGTTTCGGAAATAATATCGCTAGTGATATTCGTTTGTCTCGCAATGTATGGTCAACAAGGAATCTAAAAGATGACGACGTTTGCTTACAGTAAATTGTATCACCTGACGAAGTGTTGCAGCGGCACACGAAACGTCGTGTTCTTTTAGATTCCTTGTTCACCATACATTGCGAGACAAACAAATATCACTAGCGATATTATTTCCGATACTATATCCGCAATGAGTAATATATTATTTAGCAAGTAGTATGTTATTTCAACAAAACCGCTATATACTTTCACTCTATGTTCATTATTCATCGGAAGCAGTATTGTATATTTATTACCCAGCTTCACGTCGTCATTTGTGCTGGTATGTACACATCATTACGTCCGTGTCGGATCAAATGAAAACAAAACAAAACAAAATTAAAAATGTAGTAACAAAAGTAATGAAACGTTATAACGAATTTCCCTAGCTCCTCTCTGCCTCTCTCTTGTTTTGTCTCTCGTCTAGAGATTGCTATGTTACATTCCATTTCTATTTCATTTTGTTTATTTTGCAACTTCACAACAAATGTAACATACATTTTTACCAAACATTAACAGAATAATCTACAAACAATACCAAATCGCAAACTGCTTGTTGGCATGAAAAGTGCATTTTGTTGACAAGGTTTTTCACTGTACAAGCACGATTATACAAGGAATATATTTATAAAACTTAATTGGTATGGTTACATGGGGTGTCCCAGTATACTGCATTAAAGGGTACCATCACCCAAACATAATATTCTTATAAATGAAAGGTAAGATCTTTAGTAGTCCATTCCATCAACAAGTTCACAAAAAATATATTTACAGAAAACAAAAATATAATTGGAAAAACGCATCACCATTCTAAAGCATGCGTTCATGGGTCTGAATTACGAAGACTAATTTGTCCAGAGCGAACAAATCGTCCAGGATTCTATTGTCTCCAGACGTAATCGTGAATAGAATTGGCGCACTCGCAAATGTTTGGCCCGTACGGAACCAGGAAATGATAGCGTTCCATAAGTGGTGGTAATTAATTGCTTTGTATATGAATTACACAACCCCAAAATGTTGGGTATCTATTTGATATCACAAATCGTTCTTTGCCTGGTGGTCCCCTTTAAAGGGGACAACACATAATTAGATGTTTTTGTACCGTTTTGTGATATCAAATAGATACCCGACATTTTGCAAATGGTTGTGTCAATTCACAAACAAAGCAATAAATTAGCACCACTTACGGAATCACTATTATTTCCTGGTTCCGTACGGGCCAAACATTTGCGAGTGCGCCAATGCTGTAATCACGCGTACATTTGGAGACAATAGAATCCCGGACGATTCGTTCGCTCTGGTCTTCGTATTATGCAGACCCATGAACTCATGCTTTAGAATGGTGATACGTTTTCCAATTATACATTTTTTTCTGGAAACATATTTTTGTGAACTTGTTAAAGGAATGGAATACTAAAGATATTACCTTTCATTTATAAGAATATTATTTTTGGGTGGTGGTACCCTTAAAAGTGATCCCTGTAAAGTGTCAGATATTGCACAAAATGACATTTGAAACTTCAATCCTATATCAATATCATTGTAAAATACAATTGAAAGATTTGTGAAAGTTTGAAAGAGAACGTACACTGTTTACCTAGTGAAAAAAGGGAATATTGAGTTCATATTTTATCACCGAATACTGATGGCCTGCCGTAGATTTGTCGCAGTAATAATCGTCCGTTTGATGATATCCGCACCCGTGTATACAGACGGTACAGATTTGGCGCGCGCTCGGCTCAACAATCGGGTACATCGACTCGTTGCGCATGCCCTGTCTATCGGCCGGAAGGTCCGTGATCGCGTGGCGCGCCGGCCGGGCGTGTTCAGTTACGGCAATTGTACTTTTTACCAAAAGCGTTGGGCAACGCTTTTGAGATGATAATTTTCAATGATAATTATCTTCATACTAAAGGGACATTTGAACAAATCTCACCCTATTTTATTCTTCTCTTAGCATAAGCTAAACAACACGGCGAGAAGCGAAACGAGGAAGCTCCAAGTAATGTTCGTGTAGTTAGATACTTTACTTGGATCACTTTAAGCTCGATGGCATGACAACCCCAAGGGAAAATACACTTGTTTAATCTCTGAGTTATGTGCACTATTGACTGCTGTAACAACATGTACATTTATTTTGCCAAATCAGAATTGATAAAACATGGACATGGAAGGGGTTAATGATGTCTAGTGTTTTAGTTGTAAGTATCCTCCCATTTCAAAATGCTTTAAGGCCCGGTCACATGTAAATGGAAGACCGACGAAAACTTTCGAAATCAAGTTATCCGGTTGTGAAATTCATCTCCATTGATGCATGCACAAAAAATTCCATTTGATATAGAACAACATACATTGCCTGACAACGAACGGATGAGAAACGCATACCAACGGAGACGAACAAATTGCAAACTGTGCTCTCCGTCGGGCACCGGTTTACGCTATCCGGTAGTATGTGACCAAGGCCCATATTCATGAAAGCCCGCTAGCTTAGTTCCTTGCTATGTATATTTGCGATGACGTCGCTAAAGACTAAACACAGGATCTTTCAGTTGCTAACTAGGTTTAGCTTAGTCATGTTAGTAGGTACCCTTTAATAGGCTTACCCAGCTAACCCCAGTTTGGGACTATAACAACTGTTTGTTGCTGGGCAATTCCACGGTAACGGAAGGACATTCAGACGCAATTTTTGAAATTCAATCAAATAATTCCAGAATCCTGCTTATGATTCATCATTGTAAATTACATTTCTGAGACTCTTGGTGGGACACCTTTGATTTCCTATTTTTTTAATATTTTGTTTACATTACGTTTATTAGATACGGACACTAATGAGGCCGGTAACGGAAGGACAGCAAAATGGACATGGATTTTCAAGTCCTTTAGTTATGATCCAATCTCTGTGAAGTTAAGAAGACTATCATGTTATATTGGCTCATAGTCCATTCCCTAATGTTCTAAGAGTATTACAACACTTATTTGAAAAAAATATGTCTATTGGTATATTAATTACAAAAGGTTAATTGCTTCACTGTTCGGTAAAGGAAGGACAGTAACGGAAGGACAGAGTTTTTTACTCATTAAAAATATACTTTAGGGCTCTCAAAAGACTGAATTTTTAATCTGAACACATAATGTGATATTCAATCATCCAATTTGGAACCTTAAAACAGAAAAATACTAGAAAGGAATGCAAAAAATAAAGAAAATCTAGAAATAGGCACTGTGTAGTCCCATGTGTATAGGTTCATGTATGGTGTCTGTTTCTCCTATCAGGAGACGCCCAATATTTGTTTTATCATGTAAACTGAAAGATATCATTATGTGATCATGATTTATGAAAAAATAATCCAGAAAAAATAAACAAGATCAGAAATAATCCTGATTGGATTTTTCCACTTTTGGCTCATTTGGCGTGGAATTGCCCTGCTCAAAAATATGCACTTCTAAAATTATCTAAAGTAACTAAAGGGCCGGGTCATACTTACGGTAGTGGACGTAGTTAAAGGTAGTGGTGGCTAACGTTGTTGATCGTAGTGAACGAAAGTTGAAGGTAGTTGAACGTACTAGCATCCGTATCGTACCGTAGTTGTCCGTGATGCTAACTCGAGGGAGCCGTGATCTTCGATTTAATTTTTGAACATGTTCAAAAGTAGTAATAACGTACTAAACCGAAGTTTAACGTAGTCTAACGAAGTCTAGCGTAGTCTAACGTACTTTGTTACGTACTTAAATGTACTATAGCGTACTCTAACGTACTTTACCGTGCACAAACCAGCATCGACAGGCCGTACCAGACCGCGGGCTGGCTGCATACTCCCATGTGAAGTTGATAAATATACCGTATTGACGTTGTTTAGCGTAGTTTAGCGTAGTCTAGCGTAGTTGTTTCCGTAGTCTACCCTACTCAAGCGTAGTCAGACGTACCACTCCGTACCTGTCCGTGAGCGTGCTGCACCCGCATTACCGAAGTCTAGCGTAGTATAGCGTAGTTTATGGTACTTGAACGTACTTATCTGTACTCTTCTGTGGCTCATCACCGTACCTTTACGTATTTTTATCGTAGTTTAACCTAGTTTAACGTACTTACACCACGTCTGACCCACATTTAATTACCCTACGGATCACTACGTCCATTACCGTAAGTATGACCGGCCCATAAGCTAGCGGGGTTTCATTAATATGGGGCCTGGCTGTTGTGATTGATACATGTTACATGTTAGTATATTTTCATGCATGAAATGGTAAACTAAACTGAACAAGATGAATAGGGCATTCATGCCTGACTGAAGACATTGTGCTATCCCACGAAAGGTATTTCCCTTCTAACCACCGTCTACAAACAAAACACAAACAAAACACACACATATAACATGAATGCATGCAATGGAATAAAAGGGAGGGCCTTACGTAATACACATTTATGAGCAAGGGATGAATGAATATATTATCCCCCTCCCCTGAATAATATGTTTTAATTAAATATCTACGCCAGTGAAGGAGACATTTCCAATTACAAGTCCCAAATTGTCGTAGCCAAAGCATCCTTGCAAGACCTGTGAAAAGAGAAAATAAGTTCCCGGGCAAATATTCACATGGGGAGCAGCGTAATACTAAACTATACATTGTCCTTTGTTTGTCGTCTTTCCACAACCGGGGGGGGGGGGGGGGGGGGGGGGGGTGCAGCAGGTACAAATATTAAAAGGACCCAAAGTCCATTGATAATTTGATAATGCAAGGATAACAGGACAATTGCTGCTCTCTACCCAAGTGTATAAATGGGGACCTGGTAGGAGGTGAAAGCCAATATGTGAAGGATCTTCTCAATGCCCATGAGCCGCTTGGAAGGAATGCTCCCCAAGGAATGGATATGGTACACACAATGTGTGCTAGTTTGCATTGTATCCTATGACCGGGGGTAATATTATCATTGTAAAGCGCTTAGAGATAATTATCAATCATATTAGGCGCTTTATATTATTATTACTTTTATTATAGTTTGAATGGTCGAAACAAGAAAGGTTCTGTATCAGCAAAGGTTTATACTACAATTTAGCTAATTTAGGCATACCCATGCATATTTGTTTTGAATGTTAAATTTAATTCAATTCAAATAAATTCAATTAATTTAAATTAATTTAAAGTGGTTTATTGAATGAAAAGTTCATGTCGGGTAATCAGTTGAATTGCGGACAAGTTTACAAAAGTTTAAACAAATGATCATATAAATATGAATCTCGTATACTAAGACATACACATTTTAATATGGCTTAAATTTTAACTACCAGGACGGCAAAATCAGCCACGCAAAAAAAGGAAGTTGAATTGATATAATGTCTGCATAATTATCATGAAGACAAAAAAAATGATGAAGTTTAAAAGAGCATACTTGCTGGCGGAATGGATTACATACATGTACTATTGTATAAATCAAGTTTGGTTTGGTGTGTTGGTTCCCTCTTAACCCCTTGACTTCATGAACCGGGTGGGTTGTGTGCAAAATCTAGATTTCAGGTTCTCTAAGAGAATAACTACCAGTGAAGGTAAAATGTGCCACTGTTCCCCTAAACCAGTGAACTACGCAACTTTTATTTTTAGACTGGGAATTGAATTTGATTGCTCGTCCCGATGTATGTACTAAGCAGAGTGTCTGATAAACCACGGACCTGCTACGCTCGATCTCGAGGTCAATAGACAAACCGTGGATAGATCAACAGGAAACCACGGTTTTGATTTCCTGTATGAGTGCACGTTCGGAAAGAGAGGCAATTTTTGGTGAATCCCATGAAATCATGCTATTCAAGTTACCTACATGCAGTGTCGTAGCGAGGTCTGCGTAATGGGGGGGGGGGGGGGGGGGGGGGCGCGCAATTCAATGGGGGTCACACCTTATGTATTTCTTAGATTAAAACAAAAAGGCTCCTCATGTTTCCTATTGTCATTTGCCGCTACGCTACGCTACTCTACTCTACGCTACGCTACGCTACGCTACTTCCTACATTAATTGTATGCAAATGGTTTGCGTACAACATAGCTATTCGATTTTGTACAATATGAGTGCCATAATCGGCTCTGGACACACTAGTCTTACATTAAGATTTGTTCCTAACATCTGGACAAAAACAGGACAATATGTATTTATAAATATCCATACATTTGAGAGGAGATTATCCTATCTATCAAAACTTGTCTAAAGCAATGTGTCATGTGGGGCATTCTCTACTAAGACGTGCCTATGACTTGGCATTCATGACTCGTGGGCATGTCTTCGAAGAGAATGCCTGTTTGAATATACATCGTTATTATGCTAACAGATTTTTTTGTGAATTTCAGCAACGTGACTGGTCGAATCCAGTCACAAGATCATTAATTGGAAAATGACATCGCACCAAGTAGTGACGTCACTGTTCTATCACGTTTTGTTGCGCTCTTTTCTGCACGATAGGAATGCAGTTTTGATCAAACTTGTTTTACATTAAAAGATTCGTAATTATATATTCTTTCACATGATCGATGCTGAAACTGTATATTTCGTTTTGTGTGCGGGTCGTTTCATAGTACTACAAGATTACCTTTTTTTACATGAGGGACTGGTCCCAAATATGGAGATAGTATAAACAAGTAATCCTGAACCGATACGAGTATGACAAGATGATAAGAGGACAAGGCAGTAAGGCTTAAACGGTTAACATGATCATCATCGGGTGTAGACATGTCATTGATACCCATTCAACTGTGGCGGATGATCTATTCATTCACCCCCCCCCCCCTGATGAATAGGTATAACATAGGTCGCTACGCCCGTGCTGATGGGAGTGGGGGGGGGGGGGGGGCAAGCAAAGTATTTCTTATAAGTTCCGTTATTTTCTAAAGTATTCCCCTTATGTTTCTTTTAAATTATTTTGGGGCACTGCCCATCCAGAAATCCCTTCACCCCCGTAGCTACGCCATCAATAGCCATAATTTATTACTCACCTGCTTCCGCTTTTACAGCGTGAAATACGAATTGAATGTTTATTACCGGATCTAAAACCAAAGTGAACATTACCCGACCACAATCCAACACACGTTCATCGAATCATACACGACAATCCGTTTCCTTATTTCATGGTGTAATTTATCCAGAATAAAATCAATAGTAAATGGAGTATATTATTATATTTTTATTCTTAAGTAACACATTGGAAGTATATCTAAATTATATAGAGGTATACAATACATATTTTCACCATTTGTAACATATTCCGAATCGAAATGTTTGCTCCGTTCTCTATTATTTAATTTGCATCGAAAACAAACTGCACACAAAACACTAATGAAACGATGATTGTTTGTTGACATGCCTTTTTTAATTTTAGTGCTACATTACACTATGGTGCTATATTCATATCTATTAACAATAATCATATAATCAGATATCAATTTCAGTAAAGGGATAGTTGAGTTTTGGTATAGAGGGCGCTACACAAAATAATGTTTTTTGTGAGATAATGAAAAACTGAGTGTCAGATTGGAAAGAGCATACAATTTTAATGACAGAATAAACTTTATTTGATCAAAATCGGTTCAGAAATGGCTAAAATATTCATAAACATGACCATTTGTATTACTTGTGGGGCCCCACAATTATTCAATAATTTTGAACCAGCCGTAAAAAAAAAATACTTCCTCTTTTCAAAAATTTACAAAAGAAGTATTTAAATAGTTGTTGATTATCTTTCTATCTAATCACTATTTTAACAAAACATCACATGCACAATATTTGATTTAGAATGGGTGAAACCGATGAGTGTTAAAAGAGCGCCCTCTTTAGTTTTAACGGCTATTTTTTAATGATAACAGGCTTTTTACTTAGTCATTTGTATTTTTTTGTATTAATTTCGGGCATGGTGGAGTTATAACCATGAGTTTGTAATGTTATGGTGCATGTTTTGGTTACTAAAATTCAGTTTGACCAAAACTGTACTCTCTTTACCAGAACTCATCTATCCCTTTAATATTTGATTTGTTCTTTCATGTAGGCTTAAAAAACACTAGATGTGGTGTAGAATGAATTGTATAGGTACTTGACTTCTTGCTTTGCCCCTTTTAGTTATAATATGTCATTTATGGGCATCTAGTGAATTTGTTGACATGTGCACAAAATGGATAAATGATTATTGTTGTAATTTGATATTATGCAAAGGTATATAATAGAGAGTTTTACAATTCGTAACCCAAATAAACGCGAAATGATGAGTTTGTTCGTTCTCTTTTTATCAATTTGCATCGAAAACAACTAATAACTCCACACAAAACATGCATAGATAATTGTTTGTTGATGTGCCCGTTGTAATTGTAGTGCTATTATTTTACCCTCCCAGTGCAGCTATGGTCATCTCTAGTTACAATACTCATAGAATCAGATATTAATTGTTTGGATTTTTAATATTTTGTTCCTTCATTCGGGCTTCATTTCATGCACACTCTAGATGTAGTGTAGAATGAATTGCATAGGTACTTGACTTCATATTAAGCTCCTTCTGCCCTTTCATTGCATATATATGGGGTTAATTTTATATGTGCTCTTAATTATGTCTGAATAACAAGTTCATCATCACAATCAGAGAGTTACAGTATTAAAAATACATGTCTATAAGTTGCAGAAGAATGCAAACGGTTTTTTAAAGGGATATAGTAATATTGTCAAAATCCACAAAACTTACTAAATTTCTAGCGGTTCTCACATACATCGTTGTATTCATTTTTATATTACGTGTTTACAAGCGTGGAATAGGTTTCGGTTAACCACATTTCTCTTTCATATAAATATATGTTTGATTGAAATACTTTATTCTGAAATAACTTCTCCATGGGAGAATTTAAACTGTGTACAAGGTTAGTACAATGTGATAAATATCACGTTGCTCTCTAGCTCATTACTCGGTCACATCACAATCAGAGAGTTACAGTATTAAAAATACATGTCTATAAGTTGCAGAAGAATGCAAACGGTTTTTTAAAGGGATATAGTAATATTGTCAAAATCCACAAAACTTACTAAATTTCTAGCGGTTCTCACATACATCGTTGTATTCATTTTTATATTACGTGTTTACAAGCGTGGAATAGGTTTCGGTTAACCACATTTCTCTTTCATATAAATATATGTTTGATTGAAATACTTTATTCTGAAATAACTTCTCCATGGGAGAATTTAAACTGTGTACAAGGTTAGTACAATGTGATAAATATCACGTTGCTCTCTAGCTCATTACTCGGTCACATCACAATCAGAGAGTTACAGTATTAAAAATACATGTCTATAAGTTGCAGAAGAATGCAAACGGTTTTTTAAAGGGATATAGTAATATTGTCAAAATCCACAAAACTTACTAAATTTCTAGCGGTTCTCACATACATCGTTGTATTCATTTTTATATTACGTGTTTACAAGCGTGGAATAGGTTTCGGTTAACCACATTTCTCTTTCATATAAATATATGTTTGATTGAAATACTTTATTCTGAAATAACTTCTCCATGGGAGAATTTAAACTGTGTACAAGGTTAGTACAATGTGATAAATATCACGTTGCTCTCTAGCTCATTACTCGGTCACATCACAATCAGAGAGTTACAGTATTAAAAATACATGTCTATAAGTTGCAGAAGAATGCAAACGGTTTTTTAAAGGGATATAGTAATATTGTCAAAATCCACAAAACTTACTAAATTTCTAGCGGTTCTCACATACATCGTTGTATTCATTTTTATATTACGTGTTTACAAGCGTGGAATAGGTTTCGGTTAACCACATTTCTCTTTCATATAAATATATGTTTGATTGAAATACTTTATTCTGAAATAACTTCTCCATGGGAGAATTTAAACTGTGTACAAGGTTAGTACAATGTGATAAATATCACGTTGCTCTCTAGCTCATTACTCGGTCATAATGACGATTTATTTAACATTGAAGTTCTTACCCATCACTCAATGGAGCTAGCAGATCACATAAATACAAACCATTTGTCGGTTTTTCCACATGTCAACAAAGTAAGTTAGATCCCTTTAAGACCACATTAATTCTGCCAATTCAGAGTGTAAATAGGTTTTGTGTTAAGTTAACGCGGAAATGCCCTTGAGAGAGTTGGATTTTAATACAGGCGGAAAGAACAAAATACCACGTCCTGTACACAGTCATATTACATAAAGAATTTAATTTCCGTTGTTATGAAGACATTGGAGAGAAGGGGATATCATCATATAAACTAGACTAAGTGGTAAATCACCTTGTCTATATGGAATGAGACGCGATGCTTCAGTGACGAGATGTTGAGGTTCAACAGCATTAAATCAATAAATGTCAATAGTATGATCATGGCAACTATACAGCCTTTTCACACGTAAACATTCACACGTAAATGTGTACGTGTGAAAACGCTGATAGACGCCAAGTTCAATTTAGTTTGGCTTTGGAATTGCTCAATCACAAACATGTGCCTCGAGCATTGGTTCTTACTTGAACAATTGGTTGCATGTTTGAGTTATATCAAACATTATTTCTTTTTCGTTAAAAATACATGTTTCTTCGCGTTACAAAAGGCAAACAAGAACTGCGAGGAAAACAATAACAATAGTCACGCAGCTAGTCAGTAAAGTTATTGAACGTGACCGAGGCATAATAAAACTACGGATAAAAAGGTCCCTGTAACATACATGAAGTGGTTTTCTTATTCTCTTATTGTTGACATGTGCGATAGTGCGGAAAATTACGAACGCTTAATGAAATATGTTTTTCTGTAGTACGATACACGTAGTATGTCAATGGAGTGATTTATGAAAATCTAATGGTAAATTAATGTTATATGACAAAATACTGAGCGACATGCAAAGTGATACTCGCGAACTCATTGCACTAACTTTGAAAACAGTTGAAGACTCAAATTCGAACACTTCGATCATTAAAGGGATAATTGAGTTCTGGTAAGGAGAGTACAGTTTTGGTGAAACTGAATTTTAGTAACCAAAACCTGCATCATTACATTACAAACTAATAGTTACAACTAGAAAGGAACACAACATTACAAATGACGTAGTAAAGATCATGTTATCATTAAAAAAAAGAGCCGTTAAAACGTAAGAGGGCGCTCTCTAAACATTCATCGGTTTCAACCATTTTGAATAAAATAGTTTGCATGTGATGTTTTGTTGAAATAGTGATTAGATAGAGAAATAACCAACAACTATTTAAATACCTATTATGTAACTTTTTGAAAAGAGGAAGCATTTTTTTGAATTTTTAACGGCTGTTTCAAAATTCTCTAATAAACCTGGGGCCCCAGCTTTATATTTATTGATATTTCAGCCGTCTCTGAACCGATTTTGATCAAACAAAGATGATTTTATTATTTAAATATTATACTCTTTCAAATTTTACACTCAGTTTTTCATTACCTCACAACAAAATAAGTAGTCTAGCGCCCTCTCTACCAAAACTCAACTATCCCTTTTATATTGTTATAACGAAAGAGAAAATCGGAAAACAGAAACCGTTGTTATGCTTATATTAGTACTATGAATACAGCGAGGTATATATAAGAGAACCGCTAAAGTTCCAAATAAATTTTGCGGAATTATGCAATGTTACAGAAGATTCCTTAAAAACATGATAATTATAAACACAATGCATACACAACCAATTAATGTGTAATAACATAAATTGGATCACACGTAGAGTTTACACATATTGCTCGGATATTAAACATCTCTGTAATATTGTTCTCTGTTATTTTCAATAACATTTTCCGTTTTGTTCATATGGTGTGATTGTTTAATAAAAATTACTATTCGAAGCAGAACAGTTCACGGAACTACTTCTGTTTAAGGAAGTGTTGTGGATTTCGACGTTAATACAATCAATGGTCAACTATTGTCTCATTTTATTAACAATTCATCACTTTTTACACATGCCAAAAAGTTACTAGATCCCTTTAACATGCTTAAGGGTCTCGTACAGGGTGATCATTGTTGACCTTATAGTATCAAGAGCTGTTGTGTCAAGTATATTATCAAGTAAAGTATCAATAGCTTTAGTTGAAGTGCTGTTTCTAAAATGAGTGTAACCCCTTATAAAGGTCCATGCAATATATGCACGCTTGTGGATGGCTGCTTTGTGAATGCCTGCTAGCTTCCAATGGAGTACAAAGTGTTTGTAAGGGCGCAATGGTAATACAGCAATATTTCATGTTCATTGTGGTGTGCAGTGGCATATTATACTTGAGTGGCTATATCATTGCACACTATAATCAATATATTATTTTTTTTATTTATTTCTGCATGTCTCACAATAAATAAGTTCGTACATAGAAAAATAAACTGTCATAACATCGAAATAGAAACACACAGATGTCGGCAATATAAGCTAGAAGCTTGAAGTGATGCCATACCTAAGATTTTACAAGTTTTACATATTCTTAAAACATAGATAAACATAAACTAATACATACAAGAAAAAAAAGGAATAAAAGCAAATATGAAACATTATTTACAAGTAAAGAGAAAGATGATAGTTAAGTCTCTACAGTATGTTCTAGAGCAGGAAGAAATGTAGCAGGTATGATAGAAAGGTACAGTCCATACTGGAAGAGAAATACGTGAAACAGAGAGAGAAAAGAAAAAGTGGGGGAGAGCTGAGAGAGGGGGAGACAGGTGTGAAGATGCCTAGATGTAATTACTTAATAGTGACATGTTATGCCGAATTACACATACAAATATATAAAGAATACTACAATACATGTTATCGTAGGAATTAACAAACCAACTGATTGAACAAAATATCTTACACAAAAACGTTTGCAATGAGCATGCGTTTGACTGCATTTTTAAAAGAGTAAATTGTAGGCAAATTACGTGTTTCAATTAACAAAGAGTTCCAAACGTCTGGACCAGTATGTCTCACTGATTTATGTGCCAGTACTGTACGTGGATTAAACAAATGCAAGTTTGCTGCTTTTCTTGTCGAATAAGAGTGAATTGCATTGTTTTTCAAAAACATAGAAATAAACGAGGCAGGCAAAATGCTATTATTATAACGATACATGAATAAAGAGGTCTGAATAAAATTCTCGTTCTCTTTTAATCAATTTGCATCGAAAACAACTAATAACTCCACACAAACCATGCATAGATAATTGTTTGTTGATGTGCCCGTTGTTATTGTAGTTATTATAGTTATTATTTGACCCTCTCAGTGCTATGGTCATCTCTAGTTACAATACTCATAGAATCAGATATTAATGTTTGGGATTTTAAATATTTTGTTCCTTCATTCGGGCTTCATTTCATGCACACACTAGATGTAGTGTAGAATAAATTGCATAGCTACTTAACTTCATACTAAGCTCTTTTTCATTGCTAATATGAGGTTTAATTATATGCTCGTAATTATGTCTGAATAACAAGATCATCACAATCAGAAAGTGAAAGTTTTCAAAGGCATGTCTATCAGTTTCAGAATACTACAATGGGTTTTAAATTGATAAAGGATTATTGTAAAAATCCACCAAACGTTCTGTATTTCTAGCGGTTCCCACATTCGTTGTTGTATTAATATTTCCATAACTTGATTACCAACAAAAAAATAGGTGTTGGTTAACCACATTTCTCTTTCAAATAAACATATGTTTGATTTCAATACTATTATTCTGAAATAACTTCTCCATGGGAGAATTTGAACTGTTAGGTTAGGGCAATGAGATAAATATCACGTTGCTCTCTAGCTCATTACTCGGTCATAATGATGATTCATTTCCATGCAATTCTTATGCCCGGCGCAGACAGAGCCGACTCGACCCGATCCGACTGGTTTTCAGCCTGATTAACTCAGTATGCGCTGCCTCAGGACTCTGGTTTTGCCAGTCAAGAGCCATTGAAGGTCATTCGAGGCCGATTCAACATGTTGGATCGGCTCCGACTGAGCGAAACTGACTCTAGCCTGACTGAAAACCAGTCGGATCGGGTCGAGTCGGCTCTGTCTGCGCCGGGCTTAACACATCACTCAATGGAGCTACCAGATCACATAAATACAAACCATTTGTCGGTTTTTCCACATTGTCAACAAAGTTAGTAGATCCCTTTAAAACCACATTAATTCTGCCAATTCAGAGTGTAAATACGTTTTTGTGTTACAGGGGACCACCAGGCAAAGAACAACACATTATTACATGTTTTGGTAACGTTTTGTGATATCAAATAGATACCCAACATTTTGCAAAGGGTTGTGTAATGCATAAACAAAGCAATTAATTTCCACCACTTACGGAACCACGGCTATCTCGTGGTTCCACACGGGCCAGGCATTTGCGAGTGCGCCAATGCAATTCACGCGTACGTCAATAGAATCCCGGATGACTCGTTCGTTCTGCACAGAGCGCCGCTGGCTCTGCGTTTTCCAATTATATATTTTTTCTGAAAACATATTTTTGTGAACTTATTGAAGGAATGGAATACTAAAGATGTTACCTTTCTATAACAAGATTATTATTTTTGGGTGGTGGTACCCTAACACGGAAATGCCCTTGAGAGAGTTGGATTTTAATACAGGCGGAAAGAACAAAATACCACGTCCTGTACACAGTCATATTACATAAAGAATTTAATTTCCGTTGTTATGAAGACATTGGAGAGAAGGGGATATCATCATATAAACTAGACTAAGTGGTAAATCACCTTGTCTATATGGAATGAGACGCGATGCTTCAGTGACGAGATGTTGAGGTTCAACAGCAGTAAATCAATAAATGTCAATAGTATGATCATGGCAACTATACAGCCTTTTCACACGTAAAACATGTACACGTTAATGTGTACGTGTGAAAACGCTGATAGACGCCAAGTTCAATTTAGTTTGGCTTTGGAATTGCTCAATCACAGACATGTGCCTCGAGTATTGGTTCTTACTTGAACAATTGGTTGCATGTTTGAGTTATATCAAACATTATTTCTTTTTCGTTAAAAATACACGTTTATTCGCGTTACAAAAGGCAAACAAGAACTGCGAGGAAAACAATAACAATAGTCATGCTAGTCAGTAAAGTTATTGAACGTGACCGAGGCATAATAAAACTACGGGTAAAGAGGTCGCTGTAACATACATAAAATGGTTTTCTTATTTATTGATTGATTTATGTTGGTATACACTTCAAACTGATCAGCAGTAGTGCTGAAAGGATTAGTGTACATTGAACATCAAAACATACATAGTATAAATAATACAATATAGCAATTGTTACATTTGAATTTGAATGAATTGGAACATTAATGTTAAGTACAAAATTTACAAAAGTAAATCACTATAACATAAACAAAGCTACACTACACAAAGAACAAATATCAAATCATTGTGCATAATTGCTAATCAACCACATTTACAACAATTAATTGTATACAGTAATTCATAACTATATGGTCGATTCCAACGAAAAGTGTACACGGCCAGATTTTTAGGTTCGAATTTCAAACTGCTTTGATTGTTTAATCCTTTTGCACATGTTAAGTAGACATGTCCACCATGACCAGAAAAAAAGTGCCATCACTAATCTCTCCGAAATGCCAAGTAATGGCCTTGAGAAGTAAATGGTACATTTCCTAACGTTGCCTACGAATGCAGATGAATTACTTTTAAAATGTGATTAGCGAACTCCAAATTAATCTACTTCATGCAAACTTTTGCTTTTATTATATCTATAGGATGCTAATCATGAAATACATTCACATATTGTGTTTTAAACATCACTCTGTTATAAATTTTCAAGTTTAAATGTTTTATTAGTGTGTTGAGATTTTCCTGTCTTAAAAACCTGAGTTTGTATCACTTTTCATAATTTCTTTAATAATACGTGAATTATAATTATTTTCCACTATTTTAAAGAGTGGGAAATACTCTTTCCAAAAATATCAAATTTAGGTTTGTGCGCAAAAATATGACACATATACAATGTACGTGAAAGATAAGTATTCGTAGGCAACATGTAATTTACTTTATACGTAGGTAACAAAAACCTTTTATTCACTGTGACTGTCACGAAATATGGGGGTCCCTTGTCAGTTCTAAGTGAGATACGATCATACAAACGTGCTTACAATCAATTGGGTGTAAAAATACTTCTTAAAAATTTGGTGTCCTCAAAACAAAATATATATTCAATGCGAACATTTGGACATTTAAACCTGACTATTTGAATTCCTAATGTTGATCGATAGTATCCACATCATTGATATTGCAAACATTATGTAAGAAAGTGTTTAATATGGATTTTCTAGGGATACGATACATTTGGGCTATACAGAAACGAATATTATAGTGTGTTCGTAGGTAACATTATTTTGTTCATATTATATTTCAAGATACCTGTAGTAGGCAAAGTTAATTACTGTATTTAGACTATACGAAAAACAACTTGTATACCTGTTCCTGAAATAGCTATAAAAACACGAATTTGAGAGACGGCATATATTTGTTTTGATATTTGGGTGAATCACTGTATAAGGTGTACAGCAGCGTGCACATAAAATAGAAGTTACGATAAGCTGTATGGATGACAAACATACATTTGAAACGATTGCTCAAACGATGAGTGGTAATATATTATCTGTTTGATAAAGGATCATTTGAGATTCCTAAAAAACAGTTCATACAGCGCTCTTATCATGATCTTAAAGGGTTGAATATTAATGAAACACATTGGCCAATCCTGCATATCCCAACGGCTTACTTAGTTTGATTCGAACCCTCCAATTGAATTGGAATGTTTGTAAGATTAACTCGTATTGTTTCCAGTTTTGTGTCTTACAGTATATTATTGTAAAGTGCTAACATATAAGGTTAATGTTATTATGCGGTGCTACATTTATCAAGAATATTATGAACGAAGTTATTCTTGGAGATTTCTGTGTACATTATGTAAGGATGCAATAATATTTATACAATCAAACGGGCAGCATATGAAAACATCACAATACGGCATCATCATTGTCTTCAATTACGTTATTTTACTTTTTAACAACAAAAATGACCGTTAAAAAAATCTTTATAGCAATCATAACCTGATTGACAGTATCAATAATTCAGTATACATACGCTTGTTATATGTGATATAAATATTAAATAAAGAAAATGCTAATAAGTTGTATCTTATAGATATACTAACTAAAACACAATTGCGATATTACAAAAAATAATCGAATTTTCTATCTACCCAAGATACAAAAAGTATATATCTGAGGTAATGGAAGAACGGTTGGGATACGGTACAGCTGAAAATTAGGCGAAACATATTGATTGTTTTTCAATTCAAATTTTCGGATGGTGTAAGGGTGTATTGTGAGCTAAATAATTTAATAAAATTAAGCCAAATGTTGCTTGTAAGTATCGGTTTCCATGGTGGTGTATATAATACGTGTGGTTTACGGGTACACCATGTGAGATGGGTGGATTGGTAAGCCCTGAAAAGGACTATATGGTAGTCCTAGAAAGGACTGTTGGTGTAGTTCTGAAAAGAACTGTTGGTATTCTTTCTAGGAGAGTTCTAAAAAGAACTGTTAGTAGTCCTAGAAAGGACTGTTGATAGTCCTAGAAAGGACTGTTGGTAGTCCTATAAAGGACTGTTGGTATTATTTCTAGGAGAGTCCTAAAAAGGACAATTGGTAGTCCTAGAAAGGACTGTTGTTAGTCTTAGAAAGGACTGTTGGGATAGTTCTGAAAAGGACTGTTGGTATTCTTTCTAGGAGAGTCCTAAAAAGGACAGTTGTTAGTCCTAGAAAGGACTGTTGATAGTCCTAGAAAGGACTGTTGGTATTGCGAGGAGAGGGTGGATGGTAGGAGGGACTCGACGTTTCGAATAGGTTGACTATCCGTCGTCAGGAGTGGGGATCTATTGGCGTGCGCGGCTATAAGGCTACGGGTTGTGGACGCGGGTGACGTACTATCGATTAGGAGCGCTATCGGCGACGCGTTGTGTGTGCTGCCGACGCTGGCGGCGCTGTAGTCTCTCGGCTCGCTGGGTGCGGACGTGGGTGACGCAAGGCTGCTCTGCGGGTGGCGGCGGTTGATGTTCGACTGGCTGGCTGGCTGGCTGTTGACGCTGGCGGCGCTGTAACCTCTCGGCTCGCTGGTCGCGGACGCGGGTGACGCCAGGCTCTTCTGCGGGTAGCGGCGGGTGGTGTACGGTTGGCTGACTGACTGGCTGTTGCATTTCGGTGTGCTGGTTGCGGATTTGAGTGGCGCTAGGCTACTCGGTTTCCTCTGTGGGTGGCGGTGGGTGATGTGTGGCTGGCTGTGTAGGCTGTGTCGGCGGTCTATGTGTGTCCTTGTTGATGAGTGGTTTCCAGATGTCGCTGATGTATAATCCTGTATCTTGAGGTACTGTGTTGTGGCGGTGAATTTCGATGCCTTCTCGGATGCGGCGTGTGTTCCAATGTTTGATGGTGGTGATGAGCTTGCTGTCGTCCCATTGAATGACGTGTTCGTGCTGTTGTGCGTGCTTGACGATGGCTGACTTGTCCCAATTGCTGAGTCTGTAGCTGGTCTTGTGTTCCTTTAGTCGTGTTTCCAGATTTCTGCCCGTTTCCCCAATGTAGACTTGACTGCATTCGCATGGTATTCTGTAGACTCCTGCTTTCTTGTGAAGTGGATGCCTGTCCTTGTGAGTGTGGAGTGCCGAGTGGAGCTTGTTGGATGAGCTATGACGAACTTTGATGTCTGCTGTCTGAAGAATGCGTTGAATCTTGTGTGAGGCTGGTCCGATATATGGTAGAACAACTGTTTGTGTCGGTGGTGTAGCTATTGGTTGGTCTTCTTCAGTTGTGGTGTCGGCGACGGGCCAGCTGGTTGGAATGCTGGTCTTGATCTTGTTTCTTGGGTATTTGTTGATATCAGTGAGGGCGGTGGTGACGTGCTTGATTTCCTGTTGTAGATGGTCGGCATCGCTGAGTTGGTGGGCTCGGCGGATGAGGGTGTTGGGTACTGACTGAATAACTGCTGGATGGTGGAATGATCTGTAGTGTAGGTATCTGTCGGTGTGTGTGGGCTTCCTGTAGACTTGGTGGGCGGGTCAGCGAGCCGAGAGATTACAGCGCCGCCAGCGTCAACAGCCAGCCAGCCAGCCAGCCAGCCGAGCATCAAACGCCGCCACCCGCAGAGCAGCCTTGCGTCACCCACGTCCGCACCCAGCGAAACGAGAGACTACAGCGCCGATCCCCACAGCTACAGATCCCCACTCCTACATTTTACCTACGAATACAGAGTGATAAAATGCCACATTAATGTTCTTATTAAAGCATTGACTATCGTTATTTTGATTTTAATCTATTGCCAAAGGATGCCTTTGAATCATACACATAAATTCATTTATTAATATGATGATTACGCTTGTTAAACAAGGAGGAGAAATCGTTTAATGTTAAATAAGGCAAAAAAAGTAACCTTTTTAACCTGGTGTGCTCGTAATCTAAAAGCCCCCAAAATATGAACATTATAACGCATGAAAAAGAAATTTGTTTCATACCATAACACGCTCATTTTCTTCAAAATTTTATTAGCCAAAATATCTACGTGATATTGCCGTTTGAAATAATGTCAGTGCAGGAATCAAACTCTCTATGTCGTGTTTGTATTCGTAAGTAACGTTTAATTTGTTAAAAATTACTTACGAATGCAACACATTTTGTTGAATATCTCCTAAAATCATTATTTGAAAACGATAAATCCTTGCACATATTAGCGTTATGGTATATTGCATCTAATACTAAGTTATCTCTCACTAATCTACATACATATTGAAGCTACGACATGATGAAGTGTATACGTAGGTATAATAATTTTTTAAAACCAAACGGGCCTTTTCAGCTTCCGTTATTCTCCGAAGGGTTAGTGAAACAAGAAACGGAAGAGAAGGACTGATTTTTCGGTCTAATCCATCCCATTCACGCGAGATCCCGATTTTAAATTGTAACCGGGTTCTACTAAAATAGCTCCCGCTAAGGAAAACACATGGAGTCACCAGAGGACCAGGGGACTGTCTAGCCCTCTCCTGTAGATTTGATATTATAGACGTGTCGCTTAGGGCTATACACTCGGAGTTTAATAGGCGCCGTCTTCTGTGCCAAATTCGCACTGGAATGACTTTGACTTTGTTTTATATGTTGTATTTATACGTTTTTTTTTTTATTCCGTTGTTTTGTTTTACTCTAGCACGAGTTGGTTTTACCTCTGCGCATGACATCGTGAGGCCAAATGATGCCTGGGAGTGTGTTTGGGGCCACACCCTACGGTGCACCGCACCTAGTATGTGCACTCCTGTGTGTTATTGGTGTAAGCTCGGGTGAGGATGATACATACTTATGTCATGAATTACCAGTAGTATTTTTTGAAATAACTTAGTATGGCTGATCTTTTCATTGTAAGTGAGAGTGTTGATATCCACATATAAAATAATATATAATTTGTTTAAAACACATATTTTACCAGCCAAATTGCAATACTAAGTCATACAGATCATCATACTGCAAATGTTATGTCGTAATATTACTTTTGTTGAAAGCATTACAAACTTCCCATCTTCATTTATATTAACATTTGTTGGAGAACAATTTTGCCACTGTGTTGAATTTGCCAGATTGGAATTCCTCTTTTGAAATAAATGGCATTACACGTGTACCTTAAAAAAGGGAAAATCACAAACTGTACTTGTTTACATACAGAACAAACAATAAAACAATGTTACAATAATAAAAACCCTCTCTTAGCTGGCTCTATAATTATGATATAATCATTCGAGCGTGACTTGTCACCTGATGATGGGCTGCTTTCACAAAGCATTGCAATAACACACCGTTCAAATTTAAGTTTGATAAGCATATTTATTGAAAGAGTACTAGTGAGAGGCAATTGTGTGACCCATGAGCATTACAATAATGCTGTTTAATAATGAGTCATACTGAAACTTTCGCACTTTTGTCAAACCGTGAATAACCATACTTTCAGGAAATACACAAATCGAGCATCAACACGTAAAGCATCTATAGGGTTTCAATACAATTAATACAAATGTTGAATCGTGTTTAATATTTTGCTAACGCTGAAGTGTATTATCACAATTTGCACCAAACGAAATCTTGATGATTTGATTTCTTCTTTTGTTATGGCAGAAATGAGTTACATATCAACAGTGGGTAAAGGGGTTGTGTCTGCAGAGGATGGCAACGCTTTCTTTAGCTGCCACATGAGCGAGCCTGACGTAGATGCTACAGTTGAAACAGGTCGATACGTATACACACTTAATTATATTGTAAGAAACCCAGATCCACCCGATCCTACTGAGACCATGCAAGGAAACCCACCATCGGTAGTGTACAAAACGAATCTACCAGAAAACAATGATGCATATGGTGTCTTCTACTGTGCGTCTAGCTACGATGAGGGGTGGACGTTGGTGCCTATGATATTCCTTCGTTCTGATGGTATGCCATCCCTTATTTTATATCATATTAATTAATTGAATCGTGAACTTTACAAGAGTTATCCAAATGTGATATTTGAATGTTCTGCCTTAATTTCATTTCGGCACGCCATGTAATTTCCTTGATATAAATATACCGTATTATTCGTTAATTATTCATTTCAAACGCTTGAATAACAGGAAAATTGCAAGCTGTATAGACTAAAACATATACACGTATATCTAAATGTGTTTCGTATAGCACCCGCCTTTTTAATCAATACTATGATTAATAACATTTTCCATTTCTTTAATTTTCTTATCAGCGAAATTCCATCCCGCTGGTGGTAGATTCACAAAAACCGTCAACGCCATGGATTCCGGAGTCACTGTGGAATTCAATCGAATATCTAGTGATGGCGACACGAGTAACTGGAGGCACAATGGGACGCTGAGAGGTTCTGACACGATCGCAGTCGATAGAGAAAGCTCATATACCATTCCCCAAGACGTGCAACCAAGTGATGGAGGGGTATATGAGCTTCATTACGGTAATCAAAGACAACAGGCTAGAGGAGGCCTAATGCGACTAATTGTACGAGGTAAAACACGGCAAATATGTGACAATGCAATATAATACAAAACAATCTAACCTAATAACATGTGATATGATATAATTCACGTATTCGGTGGAATAATTATGTCAGGTTATGAACCAGAACAATTATCACCCTATCGTAGAGCATAGCTATAGTTAAGCGGACCATTACATTCAGAAGATTAAAGCAACAATAAGATAATGAACATGCATGCATTTCATTACGTCCAAGTGTGCAACCAAGTGGATGATGGATAGTGATATGCATTATTACGCTGGATAAAGAATTAACACAATAAAGATGCCCATCGTCTCATCGTATGGGGGACATTTGAGGAGCTTAATTTTAAAGGCTCCTAATCCACCTTCTATTAAATAAAGTTAGTGATCTAATTGCAATAATAAGCTAAATAGCTAGCTATACATCCGCAATAAATACAGTGGATGTAACGCCTGGTGGAATTAAGAGTTTCATGTAAACAACTATTTTGTTTACTAGCCTTAATATCATAATTATATTTTGTTGAAGATGGCATAATTTTATTACTTAAGGGATACAAAAACCAACAACCTCTCACCTGTTCTCCCTTTCCAACGTTGCATCATTGTTTATTTTTTCTGTACAATAATGTTCAACAGAATGTCCTGCGGGTCGACATGACTCGTCTCACACGTCTCAGTGCATTCAGACCTGTCCCTCGTGTTACAATGGTGGAATCTGTGACGATAAGACAGGACAATGCATCTGCCCGCCTGGATTTCAGGGAGAAAACTGTGAAACAGGTTAGGTTTAGCACTTTTTTTTAAAACTCTACATTGTCTGCATAAGTCTTTTTATTAATAACTTACTTCAATATAGTAAATAGTGATACAGGTAAAGTGTCTAACTCCACGAAAAAATACTTGGAGTTTCATCGTTTCTCTTCTGCCGTGTTGTTTAGCTTATGGTAAGAGAAGAAGAAAATAGGGTTAGATTTTTTTCCAATGTTCCTTGAGTATGAAGATATTGAAAATCATTATTTCAAAAGCGTTGCTAAAGCTTTTGATAAAAAGTACAATTGCCGTAGCAGAACACGTCCGGCCAGCGCGCGTGGGAAACCTTCCCGACCCGACTGTTGAGCCGAGCGCGCGCAAATTCCATGAATTCCGTACCGTCTGTATACACGGGTGCGGATATCGTCAAGATCAAACGGATGATTATTACTGCGACTAATCTACGGCAGGCCATCAGTATAAACAGTGTTCGTTTTCTTTCAAACTTTCACAAATCTTGTAATTGTATTTTACAATGATATTGATATAGAATTGAAGTCTCAAATGTCATGTTGTACAATATCTGACACTTTACAGGGATCACTTTAAGTTTATCGGTTGTATTTTAACGTAAAGATAAACCGTAATTCATTAACTTTGATTTAACTCGTTAAATAACTGCAAAGTCATCAAACCTGAACTCTTATGAATGTCAACCCAGCTTTTAAATTAAAACAAAACAGCAGTTTATTTTAGCATGTTGTCTTATACGTATTTGATTTTGACTTTGGGCAAATAACTGGCAAATTAAATACCAATTCAGCAACATGAACATGATCATGAAAGTTTAAACAAATAATGGACGAACCATGTCCTCATATTGTAAGCTCTAAGCTCACACGTTCAAACTCTTTTACTATCCATCTTTCTTTTCGTCAGGCTGCGGTCAGAACAGCTTTGGAAGGAACTGCGAGTACAGATGCGATTATGGTGATGACATTGCTGCTGCCTGTCAAGGGTTTCAGATGTGTGTGCCTGATCCATACGGGTGTTCCTGTGCACCCGGCTACAAAGGGCTCGACTGTCTGACTAGTGAGTTTTTTCATTAAAACTACTCTTGATGTCGTCCATTATAGCTAAATAAAAATGGTTTATTTCATTTAATTTGTTAAAAATAGCTATATTGCTGGTGATTCATTTAAAAACTACATAGACAGCATAAATGGAATTGTGCATTTTACGAAAACATCATCATGACGAGAAGGTTAACGTACAACAAATACAATTCAACGGGTTCAAAGACGTTTGCCCTATTTAAAAGTCATAGATAAAGAAACAAATCAGAATAGATAATTAGACTGATAAAACATGTTTGATATGTTTCTGTAAACGAAATAATTGAATCTAATTGAATCACGGAATAATTATGTTAGCCACAGCAGTATTGCAATAATGGAGGTATGGAGACAGATTTACATTAGGCATCGGGAATAAATGATTACTTTGAACAAATAATTAATCTATGTATAAGGATACCTATATAATATATAAACATTTCAAGTTTGTTACAGTAACTATCTGTAGTCCATAGCGTTAAATTCATGAGCGTTAGTTGTACATTAATTTTGGTTTACATCGAACAGGATGTGATACTGGTGAGTTCGGAGCTAGCTGTACAGAGACTTGTCACTGTGAATCTGGGGAGTGTAATCGATTCACAGGTATCTGCACCGAAACACCAACAACGTGTATGTCGGGATGGGAAGGCGAGAATTGTCAAAGTAAGTCACAGAAACGGTTACTTTGGAGATCTGTTAAAACAGATATTAAACTTAACGACAATTACCGATATGTTTAAATGAAAACGAGCAAAGAAGAATGGGCTTCACCGCGGGAATGAACCCCGAGACTCCGAAATGATAGACCGGAGCTCAATAACCGAGCCACAAAGAGCCTTGCATTGGAAAACATCGGGGGGATCTTCCCATATTCCATCAACATAATTTAATATCATCCAGTCTTACTTAACCACTAGCTCTCGTAAAGGGTATAGTCACCATTGTTATATCCTGAACATAAGTTTTATATACATTATAATTCCCAATTTCCTTATCGTTGCTTTAATATTACTTGAAACAATGTTCGATTAAAACGGGCGATGAACTGATCATGAGGAATTATTTCCCTTTCTAAAGCTAGTTGGTCGGTTCATATTGCATTGGCGTACAAGCACATTTCTGCCTGGTTTGCATCAGTTCATTTGGCCGTTTATCACCCTTCCTATCATATTTCAATGAAAATTTGTTACATTCATTAATGGTATAGTCCAATAGGTTAAATACACTTTCATGAATGTGAGTTAGTTGTGTTCTTTTTGTTTTCACATCAAACAGAATTACAGAATACATTACTGGTGAGATGTTTAAAAAGTCTCCACCGTTACTTAGCCGCCCCGAAAAAATACGATTTTGACTAAACATTACATAATTTTGCCTAAATGTCATATATTATTTGTGTTTCTTTTCTGAAAATGATATGGCTTCGCCCATACATTGCCGTTTTCAAAACTCTTGAGATAGCAGACATTTTGTCTCGTATACGTACATATTATATATATTTGTATTTATTAATTTCAGGGTGTGTTCGAGGCAAACACGGGCGTAATTGTGCTGGTGAGTTAAAAGAGTGTATTTGATTATTGACATATTACTGTGCTGCGTACGAATAACAAAAAAACTATAATTAACACTTTAACAGTTAAATCTGATTTAATTATGATATATGCAACACAAATCATTACAAACATTCTTACTTACCTGTCCTCTTTACATTACAACAAGGTTTTCGAACCAACTAACTTGCTACTAATAAGTGGCATAAACGATACGATATAACCTGAATTAGAATTCACCTTTATTTGCAACCATCATTTACTCCAATTTCCAAAAGGAAACCTAATTACGACTTACAACAAAACCAACGAAGGGATAATGCCAAAGGTCAACTGCATGTTCGAAGGCGAGCAGCTCTACTCCACTGCAGTACCAGTCGTCAGTCTCTACAGGAAGTATAGCACTGAAGACTTCAACCAGGATGGCATCATGTTAGTTGATGTTAGTGCTAACGGGTATACATACAACATTTCAAGAACACAAGGGGGAGAGGTTTTCTACTGTTCGATGTCTGATGTTAATACTTACCACAGCGCAGAGACTATCGGGGATGGGACGTATGGTGAGTTCGGACATTATTCTCATCACGGCTTTTATAGACATCGAGTTCAACAACGATACAAAAATTACATGATTTTGTTTGAGGAAGATGGAATCAATGAAAGAACATTATATTTGAAAGCTGGTATGGAAAATATGTCAGGGTTTTGTGAAATTTTTGTTCATATTTTAAGCCTCATTGTTATATTAGTTTGCACAATAGCGAACATTAGGATGGTAAGATCAGCTCATGTTAGGAATAATATTCAATTGTTCAAACAATGTGTGAAGGCTCATCGAGTATTTAGCAAGTTGACTAAATAATGTAATCCTTAATACGGGGACTATCATCAATGTTCCTGTGAGACCACTTTACAGATGAGAGCCTGGCATACCAGGTTCCCATCACTCAATGGAAAACCATACATACAAAATTGCTCAATTGAAACGTTGGTGTTCGGATAATATGTCCGCTTGTGTAATCTGACATTTCAGACTTTGTTAACATGAGCAATGTTAATTCTGTTTAAAAGTCAAAATGGTATTAAATAGTTTCTCATTAAGTATCTATTTAAGAGGTTTCTGACTTGAATGGTTGAGTGGATGCGGGAGTTTTAATTTGTATCTAAAACAAACTGTGAATTAGTTAATTTACTGACTGGGAACAAATATGCATTTGCAAAGTATTAATTTCCCACCAAGATAATTATAACATCGGTTCACGTTATTGAATCTATTGAACGAAACAAATATTTTGAGGTTCACTTGTTTTTTATTTATCTTTTTTTCGCTGTGAGTGAATATATTAAAGAGCGCATAAATTAAATTCCGAAAAGGGGTATAAGCGCATAGGGACATGCAATTGTGCTTATGTGTTAGGCGCTATATAAAATTATTTCATTATTATTATTATTATTATTAAGGTTACTGTTTACCAGATACGTATGAGAATAAGCACTTCCATCTGCAGGCCTTGCTCTCAATTATGTACATCGTTCAGAGATGATCATTAGTAGGCGCTATTTTAATCGAACCTATTATTATTATTATTGCGACATTTGTATTATATTTGGTGTAGTTATCAATATATTCGTTAATTAATAAAGACACTTTTGTACACTCGTCTTGACCTTAGATCTCATCCAGCTCCAAAGTTCTCCAACAATTTCTGATACAACGAACGAGACAGTGATTGTAACATGGCTTGCATGGGATGCTACTACAGGCATCGGTGACCCACCACTGGTCGGCTATGACGTGCTCTACAAGGAAGACACATCGAGCAGTGAATATGAGCAAGTGCTGCCCCTGATCATCGAGCCAACGAGGACCATCATGGGTCTGAGTCCTGACACTGACTACGTGTTCGGGGTCAGGGCCGTCAGACCAGGCGAAGGAGGGGAGGGACGGATTTTTGAGGTTTCGGGGTCGACCTCATGCTCCCGTGAGTAATAACATGAATAATGAGGAACGTATCACCAGTGGCACATTTTTAGTCCATGTAATAAATAAATGACATACATCTAATGCCAGCAAATTGTTAACCCTAATAAAAGGCCGGCGCCAATTATGCCCCACCCACAACGCATTTGTTCAGATTCATTGGGAACGCGTAAAGATGACGCCCGGCCGCTTTGAGACTTTTTCTTCTAAGTCTTGCGCAACTGTCAAATCGAAAATCAGACCTACCGTTACTCAGTCACGTGACCCTTGTTTGGCGCATGTTTGCGGGAAAATTGTGCCAAATAGATAATAATATTCCCTAAAAAGAGATAAAACGTTGCTTATTTGGTCTTGAGTCTTCATTTTAGGTGATTGTTTTGGGTGTACAATAGTTTAATTTAGTTCGAAATAAAATAAAACAACAATAATGCATGCATATGATAAGCAAAAGAATATAGATACATTTTTCGTAAGGTAATTCAAAATAAGTGTATCATTTTTAAGACAGAACAATCTTTGTTTGATCCGTAAAATCGATTCGGAAACAGCTGAAATATCTATAATTGCATCAAAATGGAATAGTTGTTGGGGACCAACATTTATTCAATGATTTAGACAATATCTAAACAAACTAAACATTTTGTATGATATATTGAAACGGTCATACATTTTTAATGACCTCTCTATAGAATTTTAACCAAATATCACATTCACATTTTTCGATGCCAAAATTGTTGAAACTGGAGGTGTCTGGAAGGCGCCCTCTTGTGTTAATGTCTGGCTCTTTAAATGAACATAGCCCTGTTAATTTACCGTTTACATGTTTTCAACACCATTCAAGCATAATTGAGTAATAACTGTTAGTTTTGTAATCATAACTTACACGTTTAAAGGACTAAATTCTGTATGACCAAAACGTAACTATCCCTTACAGAAAAATCCCTTCAAGAAAACATATAACATCATACACATTTCTGAAAATATACCAACATGATTTCCACATTATTGTTGATGACGTCTGTATTGAAAATGTATTTCAACCAACCATCAGATTCAAATTTTTAGATTAAATATTGACTTTTAGCACCTGAGGGACCCACTTCCGTTGATGTCATGAATTCAACCACACCAGGACAAATCTCAGTAATGGTTCAGGTAAATACATATCCCATTATTAGTAAGAAGCACATGACATTGTTACATATTACATACTTTCAACCACATCAGGCCAAATCTCAGTAGCAGTTCAATCCCAACATCTAGTAAAAAACACATTATATCGGACCATCATACTTTCAAACCAAGCATGGTGACTTAGCGGGTAGAGTGTCTACCTCATGCACAGGAGGTCCCGGGTTTGAACCCAGACTTGGTCATACCATTGACGTTAAAGTGGTACCTTCTGCCTTCTAGCCAGTTGTTCGGCATGTATAGCATGGTGAAGGGAAAGTTAATCACACGAATTACCAAAGGACTGTCCTCCTTCTGTAGCTTTCGCTCTAGTAGTCGTGTGGCCTAGGGCCAATGAATCGAGATTGTGTGCCAACATTTGGCACGGGAAGAACGTTAACCACGCCAAGACAAATCTCAGTGTTGGTACAAATAAATACACATCCCAACATTGAGGCAAGCAGCAATATTTCATCTCATACCATACAGACTCAAAACTGAAGTAAAGGGCACATTGTACAATTCAGAAACTATAATTTTTCCGTCTTTCTAGTTTATGGTCTCTAGTTTATGTTATGTTATGACCATTGATTCGGGGAATGAATTTAGGAGTACTTTTTACACATAACAATACAAACAAACGGTCTTTAAAAACAGGTTAAAAAGTTCGATGTTAACTGCTGCTGAAGGATTCAAGAAGGTAGACTATACTAAGCAGGTTGTCTGTATATCTACAAACCGTCCTTATCTATAAAACAAAAAATCGCTGCAAATAAAGCAGGTATAAGCAACTTTTATCTATCCCTTTTAATACTTTCCGATGACCGAGATTACAATATTTAAATTCCCTAAATCATATATAAGGTTGTTAATAATTTGATAGAAAAAAAACGCATATCGGGTTAACGCCTACATTACACCTGCAGTCCGTGTGTAGGCAATGATTGAATACATTGATTTATAAATAGTCGATTATGATATGCCTTTTTTTTCAATTTGGCAATAATCATTACAAATATTATTATTATTATATCTAAAAACTCTGTAATATTCAACATAATCGTTCCAATTTGAAAGATGTCAACTCGATCCGTATGGCGTGTGTCGAACAAGTAAATTTCGAATTGTAAAACTGTTCTAAATCATTGTGTATCTAATTTGTTAATCTTGTATTCAATTTGTAGATACCAAACGACGGGTCCAACTGTAGCTAAGGTTAACAGGTGTAAGGATATGCCATACCAAACTTATTACCATTATCATTAGTTGCATTAAAGTATTATTAGTAGTATTATTATCTCTATTATTTATTTATATCTTACATTTTCCTTAGATACCAGACGATGGGTCTAACTGCAGAGCAGGTTACACTGTTGTAAGGATATACCATACCAAACTGGATGATACAAGTTCTATCCAGAAAAGGGCGGCGCCTCCTTTCACCGACTTTCCAATCGTCTCTTCGGGGACGTATGACGTCACTTCGCTGGAACTGTCTTCCAGTTATGCGATTTCTGTGGCGTTGCTGAACAGAGGTTCAGAGAGCGACAGAAGCGACGAATTAATAGTCGCTACCGCTGAAATTAGTAAGTCGAATTAAACCAAGTTACGTCAAATTGTATTTAATCAACGCACAAACGAAGAGCTTAATTCCAAAAGGAGTTAAATCAACTTTCATTAAAGTTTCGCTCACGATATTATTCTACTTAGCTAGCTTGCAGGAAAATGGCAAGCTACGCAGTGATTAAAACATAATATGGAGCAGTACGTGTTACATATTCCCATGGCATGTGTAAAAAGTCAGACAAATAAATGTAACGCAATTTGTATAATACGTGCATTTAGCGCCTTTTTGAATTTAGCTCTTCAAACATATATGTCTGGATATTACTAATCTGTATTATATTGCAATAATCCAGAAACTATTAATCTATTTTACTGAGCTGCGTAATTGTACGCCCCTCTTTTCTACATGATTATAATTTACATCTTCATCAATATTGAATGTTGTTATTTTCAACTCAATATGGTGGTGAATTGTTTTTTCATCGTCAGGGACTACTCCCCCTTCGACTACACCCAGCAGCATGCCAACTGCTACATCAAATACACCTGTTTTAGTTGGTAAGGTATACATCGTGCTGTTGTCTAATATTAGACTGAAAAGCTCGCCCAGAAAAGCTGCATTAATGAATGTTCGAGCGTGTGACATCATATACTTGTACTCATTATTAACTTGTATGTAAATAATAATCATAATAAAACATAATAATGGTATCTGTATTCAACAAACAAACGTCTCATTCGCCGCTACAAGCTGTATTGTAGTGATATGTCCAATCAAATGCAACGATATACCTGCGAACATCAAAAGAACTAAGACGAAATCACGAGGTATACATTTTTAATATGTTTACAATAATAATAGGAAGAGAAAATAGTAGCACATACATAATATGCTCCGACATGATTGAAATTGTTTTAAAAAATAAAAGCAAAGTAGCAATTAAAAACTTTAGCAATTAAAACTTTAAAACTTTAACACTTTAAATCTGCAGGCTTCGCCACATGATCGAGCTCAAATACTCACATACTCATACTTACACAAACACACCTATACTCGCATACTCACATCGTAAAATGATCTTTAATTTGTTAAATGTTCACTCTCAAAATTCGTTGTATATCATAATATGTAACAGTATGTAACATAATGTATTTGTAAAACATCGCTTACATTTATTATGTTTGAAATATTATGTGTTAAACATTGTCATTTGTGTCAGCCTTCGTTCACCTTCTTATCTCTACTCTTATCTCTGTATTCATCATATCCCCTTTTAATATGTTTCCTTTCTTTATAACACGCATAGAGACCCCAAACATGAAATACACTATGTAAAAACTGTTTTCATTTTCCTCATAGTTATTGCTTACAGTATTGCATTAAAAAAAATAGCATCAAAGCACATTCGTTTTTTTTGAGCAAGCATTACTTTTTCATGGTATTCATTAATTTGTTTGTATCACGTAACGAGACGATCAATTCAATAAATAAAGATTATGATTTGTTAAAGTGGCGTTCTTAATCCTCAAAGTGTACCAATATAATCTCTAAATAATGCCCGACGATAAAGATATCCGCATACAAATGAAGTAATGCAATACACCTCGTAAAAAGAGGTTGTTTTGATGTGAAGTGACTTCATTAATCTCTTTTCATTTATTTAACGACATTTAAAATGCTCACCTGTTTTATGATAACAATTATTGCGTAAAATGAAATGAAGCACGATGCACTTCTTTAAAAAAGACAGTGTTTCTAATGTGGCATTGGTAATCTCCTGAATTGATTTCATTTAAATCGTTGTACGCATATTTATTATTGAATAATAGTATGTAATAAGAACAGCTGACTGATACATTTTAACATGCAATACCTTTTTTCTATATCTTTGCACTTTGTATACATGTTTTTTGTTTTGAAAAAGAGTGTTAATAAATCAATTAAATAATTTTTAAACCAAATCAAATCACAGTGTTTTCTTGCTGTAGTAGATACCCCAGGAGGGAACGGTGGTCAAGTAGGAGGGGCCGTTGGTGGCATTGTCGTTCTCATCATCATCGTCGTCTTCGTCATCGGTATCATCCTCTTCCGGTATGTAGTCTTAAAGAGATTTAGTAACATTGTCCAAATACTCACAACTTACTTGGAACTTTAGTGGTTCTCTCACATCGTGCAGGCATATTAACATTGAAAGCACGAGACAGGATTCGTTTTTTTTCTATTCCGGTCAAAAAATATATAGGATTGACGTGTTCAGATGTTGAGTTGTCTACGGGATAATTTAAGCCGTGTACAAAGTAAGTTCAATTGGTTAGTGAAGATCCCTTTGCATTTCTGCTCATAACTCGACAAAAAACATCCAATTATTAACGTGAAATGTTCACGCATTACTTTGTGGATATATCGGATAACACCTATACACATTTAATTAATCACTCATCACTGTTTGTACTTGTCGACAAAGTTACTACATTCCTGTCATTCCGTCTAAACTCTTGGAGAACTTCACTTTGTCCGTGGAGTAATGGGATGGAATCTAAAGAGCATTCTATGATTCTATGACAATCCAAGTGACAGTACATCTTGAATTTTAATCTAAGTCTTAAGAAAATGTTTGTGTAAGTCTAAATATTGTCTTCTTAAATCAAAACCTCACATGATTTGTTTTTCTAAATCGAATGGAATGTTAATTAGTGATAGACAACTCCTTGTATATTTTGATTTAAAGGGATCTATTACCTTTGTTGACAAGTGCAAAAAGTGATGAGTGACCAACAAAATGTGTATTGGTGTGATGTGATGTCCACAAACTAATGTGTGAAAAATTCACGTGAATAAGATATAGACAATGTTACTGAATCCCAAGTCTTGAAACGTATATGTATTGTCCTTTATTATAAACTTCCAGGGGTGACTATTTCTCCCCGTGATTAGTTATCGTTACGCTATTTATTTGCGGCATGTTTTGTCGAGTTTCAATTTCAATTTTCAATTGTAAATTTATTTCCATAAAAATAAGTATATAAATTACACTCATTTAAGAAATAAAGGAACAGAGCTTGTATAATTGTACAGTAGAGTGTGATGTCAAGCTTCTTCACATGGGCTCATCTTCTTTATACTACTTATATAGTTTTTTTCTCCAAATTTAAATTATGTTTCATATCTGAACAGTAGGAGGAAACGTGGGACAGGTGCCCCAATAAAGATGGCACCTGATTATGACATGGACGGTACGACTGCGAGTAACATTCGTCTGAACCATCACAACGGCCACACAGTTGGTAAGATTGTAAAAAGAACTTAGTTTCTTTGCCTGTTTGTTTGTTTGTGTGTTTGTTTGTGTGTTTGTTTGTTTGTTTGTTTGTTCGTGTGATTGTGCTAAGTGGCGTAGCTACGGGTGATCTGCGCGGGGGGCACTAAGCCAAACCCCCAATGATGTTTGGCCCAAAACATAATGGGGGACATTCTGTGTACAAAAAATGAGCTTTCAACCAAAAGGCGCTAAATCCACTTTTTCAACTTCCGAGGAAAACAGGTTTCTTTGTCCCACTTTGTACACGTGCCTACGGGAATATGAAAATTGAACTTCCTATATTTGGATTTTGAGTGAGTTATTTGTCGTAAAATGTGGATTCATATATAGCTACGTAGATTATACATGTAAATATATCGTTCATTCAACTTTTATGGAAAGTGGATTTAGCGCCTTTTGGAAGTGAGATATGGTGCGCCCACACCCCCCACCTCCAACCATTCGCATGTGTCCCCCTCCCCCCCCCCCCCCCCCCTCCCCCCATTCAGTCGTACCCGATACGCCACTGTTGGTGTTATTATATTACCGAAATCACATAAACAGTGTAATACAACAATACAGTGACACGGGGATTCAACCCAATTCAGTGGAATTTGAAGAACAAACTGCTGTTCAATACAAATAAGAGCAATGACTTCATCATCTAGCCGAGATTTTTAAGAATAGGTATTTCTGTAGTTTGATTGCATTTAATAATCTAAAAATCGATATTGAGAAGATCGCTTCGATCTTTTTTTTTTCAACCAAAACCGACTTTTTGTTTAATATCAGCACGTTCATGCTGTTTATAACGCTTCTAGGTTATGTTTTCCGGCTCGAACGCTTGGGATAAATGTAAATACATTGCAATGAATTCCCATCGGAAACCCCTCCTAGATGTATGTATATGTAAATGGCTATTATATAAATGTATTTATTATACATATTATTAATATACCGGTTGAAAGGCCTTTCTCTCCAATTGTTAGCTGATCATTTTCCTTTATCACATATAAACATAATGACTGATTTTGTTATAAGTATATTTGACTTATTGTATCACCCTTGCCTAAATGATTTAGATGTAACCAACGAACGACCTACGGCCTACGAAAATTTCACTCCAGCGGTTAGCGTCATTCACCCACCGATGGCGGATAGCAACGAAAAACAAGCGGACATCTATGAAAACTACGACAATGCAGGAGCCGTTACATCTAGCACTTCAATAGCCGCAGAAGAGCTGGAATCTTACATTGCATCAAAGAAAGCAGACACTACATCCGGATTCGACCAAGATTTCCAAGTAAAGAGAGCCATTAATTGTTTAATTGCAGTATTAATTACAATATACAATTCACCAGATTACACATTGAGCAATAAATGGAGCATATTATGTGTAATAGGTCATTAAAAGTCCAAATAGCTTTACAACACACATACACAATGCTGGAAAGGAACTAATGACGGAAGTAAGAGATATACGTGTATTTGATTCCCGTGCATAAGGAAGCAAATGCGTTTTGGCAAGGCCCGTTTAACAGATAATAATCAATTAAACTTAATTTACAATTAATGTATCGCACATTGACAAAGAAACAGTTTTTACTCGTATATAGAAATACATTGAGTTAGCCTTGCTGCGTGTGTGATATTTCACGTTAACATTGTCCCGAAACTGTTATGCAATACACGTTTCTTTTTATTTCTTGTTCAAGCTTATTCAAGACTACATCAACAAGTCCCACATACTGTTAACAACAAATTATAAAACATTCTGGCTCAGTGAAGTTGAAATCACATGACTAAGATTGGCCAATCAATAACTCGTATTTGACCAAATCACAGAACATACTACTGTGTTTCTTGGCATAGCTTCCTTCATACAACATCAACAGACTGTTTGCAGCAAAGTGGAAAACATTACAACTATGAGGAGTGAAACATAAAACCTCTCCAGTGGAACATACTAATTAAGTTGAAATCACATGACTTATTGTATCCAATCAACAACTTGTGTTTGACAATTTTATTGTTCTTGTTCTAGCTTCTTCCTGACTACATCAATAAGTCACCACAGACGGTTGGCAGCAGAGAACAAAACAAAACCAAGAACCGATTCAAAAACATCCTCCCGTGTAAGTAATTAGGTCAGAGTTCTTAATTTGGACATAGTTAAAGTAAAATAATAATATATAACATTTACAGAGCGCCATATAAAAATATGTACCCGATTCATAGGCGCATTATTACAATTGGTCATACTGTGCGGTTCAAACCGGCACATTAAGACATTGAAATATAATCTAAGTTGTCCATCGATATCAGGATGAAAATGTGCTCCACGCTACAAAATAATTGTTCAGTACTGGCAATTCTGGACTAATATAAAAAAATCTTCTCAATACCGAGAGCATTGTCTCGCAAAAATACCATTATCCAATTCTTAACTGGGGGAATTTCCAATTCAAGGGATTTTAAATTAAATTGAGGGAAATTTTGTTTTCGTTTTTTGTTTTTGGTATAATTTAAATCCGTCAGGCTGACTTTCATAAGAAAAACACACGCCCTAGACAAATATATATATCGTTTATTTGTTTTAATGCAAATGCTAGTATCGTAGGTAATTTCGTTATGTGTAACAATATTTACAGATGATCATTCGCGCGTGGTGTTGCCTCTAGTTAACGGAAAGCCCTTTACTGATTACTACAACGCAAGCTACATCCGCGTAAGTATATTAATTTATTGTAAGGCGGAACTACCAGCATGATTCTGACTGCATTATGGTTCCGGTATATATGCTACGGTCACAAATGGTCCGATTTGGGCTACGGTGCCTGTACGATGCCACTTTTAGGTGAAATCTTGCGGGAATCTTGCGGCGCCCACACGGGTGCAGTGGCTATCGTACGGTCGCCATTGCATTTTTCCTCGCCGTACGATGTCAAAAATTAGTTTAACGCGGAGTTAAAACAAACAATGCATCGTACGATTTGTTACTTGCCGTAAGCCCGTAGACATCGCACTGGCACCGCAAGGGCATTGCACGGGCACAGCACGGACTTCGCAGCCTTTGTTCGAATATCGTACGATTTTGAGACTGAGTATTTGGCCACTCAAATCGTACGGGTACCGTGGAGTCACCGTAAGAGTACCGTAAGGCACCCGTATGGGCACTTAGTTTGTGTTCACGGGGGCCGTTCTATTTATGTTTTATTTTAAGACAAAGGTCATTGTACGCAACCCGGAGAATATATGACTGCTACTCTAAAATACCACAGACATCATACGATTTTCTACGATTTCCCAAAATCGTAGAAAATCCGCCGTAGGGAGAAAAATCGTACGGTGCCCGGACCATTTGTGACCATAGCATTAGGTTGCTTAATATGCAAATCTCCCTTGGTACACAACCCGAAAAAAGCACGTTACTATGATCGATGTATGAACCGATGTCTACACATTTTTGTGTTGCTTCCATTGTAGGTATATAATTAAATTATTACAAGTATTAGGCAATACAGTTGTATGCAATAATGCGTTTGATTACAACGCTAAACATTACATAACATTATTGGAATTCGTCTATGAGAATCCCTGTTTTATTTGCCGAAACGTAAGGTTACCTATACCTTTAATACAACATTTTATTTCATTTTATTTCATGTAAGAAATTTATAAACTAAAAATAGACTAATATATAGTTATGATAGTGTACTATTCACAATGTTGGTAATTTGTATTTCCATTAATATATATATTGATTTATGATAGTTATGTAACATTTCATTAACTAAATGAGTACTGGTATTTAATATACCGCTAACATTGATGGTCTTTCAAGTGTATCAACGAATGCGATGACCTGCAATAAAAGGGATGTGGTAAGGGCTACCACCTGGACAATGAATGATAGTTTACGCTTTGCTTCTCGAAACTCTACTCAGCCATTAACAGCCGTTGATAAAAATGACAAATCTACTTTTATTATTTACATGTTATAACAGGACCACCGAGGGAACGTCGAATTCGTGGCATCTCAAGGTAAACAAAATATTATCTATTATTATGTACGACTTCTTTGACATGCAGGCATATTTGTAAAAAAATGATGAAAAATAAAAATATGAAACTAATCGCTGACCTAAATGAGAAGTTAAAATACTTTGTAACCGATATTGTTTAATAATTTAACATCACGTTATATTTCTGGGTACATACAGTTTGCTAATTTACCTTTCCCAATTCGCTCATTATTCAAATACCGTACATTTATCTTAATATGCCTTCCAACAATGCCAATCTCAAGCATTCGCCTCCGTTAGCTCAGCCAAGGAGGAATAATTATTTATTATAAGTCTTTCTTATAAATACCTCCTAGCTTGGTTCAATAAAACTTTCCATTGTATAGTGTTGTGCTGTCTCAATTGAAAACACAAACGTGTAGTGTTCAACACGACTAATGATATACAAGTATATCGAATTAGAAGATTGATGATAATATTTAAAAAAAAGTATGATGCATATAAAACATTTTGTTTACTTTTTCATCTGTTTAAACCATCCGCAGCGCCAAACACTGCGAGTATCGACGATTTCTGGCGCGTCATCTGGCAGGAAAATGTGCGTTGTATTGTCATGCTGACCAACCTCATTGAGAAGGGGAAGGTGAGATAACTACGCGATATATGTGTATCTTCATATATTTCTATTGATCTGTATATATAATTGAATACATATCCATCTGTCTATCAATCTATATGTCTATATTTATATTCATCTACCTATCTATATAATTATATCAATTTAGCTACCTTTGGCTACGTACCTATGGCTACCTATGGCTATCAGTGTATATATCTATACAGTATTTGTATATTCATATATCTAGGAACACATCAACAGGTAATCAAATAGTCCGTGACAATATGTTTTCATAGATTTGTCCGACTCCGAGCAGAACATTTACCTATCTCTAAATTAATTCAATCATATATATCGATATATATATATATATAATATATATTTATCGGTTTATCTATGTATATAGTTTTCTGTAAACGTATGGTGGAGAATTTGCAGACTGAGGAGCTGCGGCTGCAGTCCCACCGGAATTTGCAAAACACCAATAATTGCAAACTATCACCTAACCTTTAAGAAAACCAGCTGATCTTCCAATGAAGTGTCCCTTATAAGATAAATTCGAATTATATGATGATAAGCGTATGCTAAAAACTTTTATATTGATGGTATTTGACGCCCAGTACAATGTTCCTTCACAAATCGACACATGTTTGGTAAAGTGCTCAGTACTTGACTTTGTCATTATCATTACCATCGCTACATTATCGCCATCACCATTACTTCATATATCACTACATTGTCAGCACCACCATCACTAAATCATCACCACAACCATCACCATCACTACTTCATTACCACTACCAACATCACTATACATCATCAATATCACCATCACCATTACGACATCATCACTACCACCATAACCATTACTGTATCATCACCATCACTACATCATCAACATCAATACATCATTGCCACCACCGTCACCATCACTAGATCATCACCATTACCACATTAACAACACCACTGGAGTATAACCCCCACCATGACCATCACCCCATCATTACCACCACCATCACCATCATCATCATCAGCACAATCATCACTGTGAATATATAATCTTCGTTATCAATATTACTACCACCACCATCCTCGTCATCATTGTTTTCTCCACTTCAATCTATGTCATTTTCTCTTAGGATCGATGCACAGAGTACTGGCCTACCTCTACAGAAGAGGCGCGATATTTTGGGAAGATCGAATTGAAGCTTCGAAGCGTTGCGGAATACTCAGACCACGTGCACAGAGTTGTCGATGTCAGAGAGGTAAACATGAAACAGTTTATAATATCATGCAACACTTCGTCAAGTGATATAATATAATGTAAGCAATCGTGTTTTATACTCTACGGACGGCTCCAAAACGCACTATCTCGCATGAGCGAGTGCGTTCCTAATTGGTCAATAATGGGCAAGGCCTATTGGCCGATGCATACGGGTGCTCAACCAAACACGATTGCTTACATTATATTATATCACTTGACAAAGTGTTGCAGCGGCGCACGAAACGTCGTGATCTTTTAGATTCCTTGTTGACCATACATTGCGAGACAAACGAATATCACTAGCGATATTATTTCCGATACTATATCCGCAATGAGTAATATATTTACCATTATTATATTGTACTTGCTCTAACTTATTCTGACTTTTTATTAATTACAGGTCGAAGGAGATGAGACCCGTACAATCCACCAGTTCCACTACCGGGCGTGGCCGGACATGGGTGTACCTCAGTACCCCACCACTCTCATCTCATTCGTGCAGGAGGTCAAGGGCATCTATCGGAACTGCACCTCAACGACACGTGACCACACGCACATGCTTGTTCACTGCAGGTGCATTTCAATTCTTTAATTTAACCTTCGTCGATAATAAAACGTTAATTTATTAATTATAATATAGTGATTATAATTTTGTGTTTAGTAATAATAAGAGGTTGTTATAACTATATGAGAAAAACTATGTCACTCAATTACGTATTGTCCGATACTCTCTGACCAGATTGGGCATGTGACCTTTGAGTATGTGTCTATTACATATAGCCCATCACACTTGTTTGCATTAAGAGTATATTATAATTTCTTATTTTGTTACATTTCTGATTCAACCCCAACTATTACAATTTGAAGAAATTAAATACTGTGCTTCGCAAGGAAATGGTCATGTCTTGTTTAATTTTTCGATGATTTCTTATTGTCCATTGCAGCGCTGGGGTCGGGAGGACGGGGTCCTTCATCTCACTGTACTGCCTAATCGACCAGATGGAAGCCGAGAGGAGGGTGGACATCATCGGGTTCATATCCACCATGAGAGAGAGCAGGCCAAACATGATACAGACAAAAGTAAGGTGGAGGTGGATGTCAGTGGGATTGGTTGATCATTGTTGCAGACAAAGTTACTCGATCCTTGCATGAGAGTGTTTTTTATGTTTTATTTGGTGAGTGTGAGTGTTTTATTCATAATTACGGTTCACGTGTTTATGTTTACTGTTTGAATGGTTAGGTTCCTACTGTGTGGTAAATTATTGTTTCTGTTATTTCAAGGTACAGCTTTTGCTCGTTTATTCTGTTCTTTAGGAGGCAATATTATCTGAGTCGCAACACTGATATCAAATTCTTTGGTGTGTGCTTTGTTTGGTGTTTGTTGTGTGTGAGCGTTTGTTATATGATCATATTAAAGGTTGGTGTGCGCTTAATATGGCATTCACTATTCATTATGTTGAACATGCTAATTGTTTGTTTTATCTCCAGGTCCAGTACGTGTTCGTTCATACCGCACTTCTAGAGGCGTATCTGAGTCGCAACACTGTCATACCAACTGGGGAATTCGAGTCGAGGAAGGCGTCCATATTGAATCAACGGAACCTAGACAAGGAGTTTAAGGTATGAACAGAAGACTGCCAACTGAACTTCCCTCCCTATGATATGTCATTTTGTATTTGCTATTATTTCATCTCCCCTTTTGAGTCTTATACATCATATTAAACAAGTTTGTTATCATAATCTATTAACAAATTAATACTACTGAAAATACAATGTGAAATTTGTAATGTTTTCCTGGCCTTTAAAAGGGGCCGCATACAAGCTGTACCTTATAACTCCTCCTTGGCATTCAAGTTTTGACTATTTGAACCTGTTCTTTAGACGAGTAGACAAGAATTTATTTTTCTCCATGTTCATCTTTCATCAATAACATTAATGAACTTGTATTAAAGAAGACAGTGTGAATTGTGAATTTTATAGTTTCATTCGCATCTATTGAGCGCATGCAATTTAAGGACACAGTAATAACTACATGATTATTGTATGTAGATTCGACAAAAGCATTTAGAGGAGTATAACCATATAATCATTATAAACCACATATTAACGCCACATAAATAAAACTATAAATCTCTTAACCAGTTATTTTAATAAACGCATATATATGTGTATGTCTCTCTTTCTACAGGTGCTGGACCGACTGACTCCCCCGCCAGGCAAGGAGCAGTTTGAGGGTGCACTAAGGACGGTGAATCGCGACAAGAACCGATATGGCAACATACTGCCAAGTAAGTTGTTGTTGTTGATGTTGTTCTTGAATCTTTAGGCTGTCCAATCTGAAAAAGATTATTTCCGCCTGGCCGTATGGCCAGGTCACCAGGTCGATTGGGGAGGGGGAGGGGGGCTGGGCCCTTAAGGATAAGGAAAAATTATTCCCTTAAAATAGGATTCATGATGGGAAACAAGGGTTTTCATGAGCATGATGCGTCAGAACAATGATTTCGATTTGTAGGTTGACAAGCATTGGCCCTAGCTGTTTCATTAAATGTTTCAATTGTAAATCTCCTATTAGAACACCACTGCAGCATCTATTTTGATATTACGTAATGATAAGTTGGTTGTTAGCAAAGTAGTTATGATAATTGTCCCTTAAAAAACAATTTGAAAAATGTAATGGAATTATGACTTGTTTAATTGATTTTATTTAACTCGTGTATCCTAGGAACGACATAAAAGAGCTGATATTTCTTTATAAGCATTTAAGACACTACTCTCAACAGACGCTTCAGTTACAAAATTAATGGAATCACCGTTTCATTGATCATGTTTTTACAGGGAATGGGAACAGACCTTGTCTGTTGAGCAAGGGGGAAGCAGGGAGCACTGATTACATCAACGCATCGTTCCTCCATGTAAGTTTACTCGCTGATATATATAAAGTGCTTGAAAGATAAACCATTATACATGTACATGTACATGTACATGTAATACGGAACATAAATGACGAACACAAATTGTAGAACCTAAAAAGTAAAAATTATTGCATACACATTTTCCATATTCAGAAACCAATAAACATTGTATATTATGTTTGATAATGTACCCTATATATTCCCTCTATCTGTTCATTTCTCAATCTCAGCCATCCTTGCACATCTCCTTTTTCGGTAGCATACAAGTTCTCTGCCTCTTTGTGGGATTTTCTACCTTTAGTTCTTTGTCTTCTGTTTACATTTTCACAAAATCGTCTAGATTTGCTTTCCTGAAGACAGAAAAAAGACGGGCTAGCAAATTTTAAACGGACTTGATAATATTTTATGTTGATTTCACTCTCTTGCAGAGATGATGAAATTTTACTTTATATAATTCGAATATTTTTCTTTAACATATTTATGTACGCCATGTAAATTACATAAAATCCTTAATAGGCTTTTTGCCATGATGGTTTTAAGAATATTTAATTGGATTTATTTTTGGTTTATTTTCAACATTTTCTCATTAGTCTCATAATAGGAATATTTATACAATGTAATATATTGTACATTAATCAAGTACATCATTGTAAATTGTCAAATACAAAACATCTCAATTTTACCTACCAGACTTACACAAAGAAAGACGTGTTTGTGGCGACGCAGATGCCCCTTCCCAACACAAGAGGAGATATCTGGAGACTGGCGTTCGACTGGAAATGTCCGGTCATCGTCATGCTTAACGACATGGATGCAAACGATAAGGTATGTAATGGAACGCAATGGATGGAACTAACGAAGGTTTATGTGTAGGTTTAAACATTAACATAAACCTTTGTGAACACCATCTAGGTAAACTAGATGTATTCGGAATAACGAACCTTTGGAGAAAAAAAGAACCTTCTGAAAAACGAACCTTCCGAATAACGAACCTATGTGGGAAATTTAATTTATAATTGATACTTCTAGTCTAGTTTGTTTATGTTGCCATATGTGTTATACTCTCCACAGTCATGCGCCCAGTACTGGCCAGAAAAGGGTTCGGTCCAATATGGTGCCTTAGACGTCAGCCTTGTCTCCAGTAAGACCAACCGGAAAGACTACACGGAGCGAGACTTCAAGGTCCAGGGCAAGGGCGAAGAGGTATAGTTACACAGTTTACAAAATTATTGAAAAGAAAAGTACTGGTAAAGCGTGTTTCTATTGGGTAGAATCATTGAAAACTAACAGTTATCATTCTACCATACTCAGAATGAATAGTATCTAAGAAATATTTAAATGTAATTCATGACGCTGTTTGCATTCAAATACCACCCGTTTACAAACAACTTAATCTACCCATGTCTTTCAAGATATCGCAAATAATAGTCAACGCTCCATACCTTTATCCCAGTCACTTAAAGGGGCCCTGCAACCCAAATGCATGTTGACCTCTGTTCATCTGTATTAGTGTACACATTCAATATTTGTAAACGGTTTGACCCAAATATGTTTTGTATATTTGTTAACATTTTATCATTTATTTGTCTTCATGTTGCTAAGCCCCACCTCCTAAAAAACCCTCCAGAGCAAATTATATTGTTGACCTGCAGTGACATCATTTGTCAATCACTGGTCAGCTACCATGAGATTAACAGAAGATGAAAGTACAAAAAGAACATCCACAGATTAGGCTAATCACAATAGCATCACACGGTTGAATAGAATACCAACTCGCACAACTTCAATTACAATAGCTGTTGCTATGTCTGAAGAAAAGCACTGTCTAAGCTGTTGCATGGAGGTATGCAGGGCATGCTTTTGTGTGGATGTTCTTTTTGTACTTTCATCTTTTGTTAATCTCATGGTAGCTGACCAGTGATTGACAAATGATGTCACTGCAGGTCAACAATAGAATTTGCTCTGGAGGGTTTTTTAGGAGGTGGGGCTTAGCAACATGAAGACAAATAAATGATAAAATGTTTAAAAATATACAAAACATATTTGGGTCAAACCGTTTACAAATATTGAATGCGTACACTAATACAGATGAACAGAGGTCAACATGTATTTGGGTTGCAGGGCCCCTTTAAGGTTTTCGGGATGGATCTTTATGAAACAAACGTTGCTTAATTCCGTTCAATTCCTACAGCACTATTTCCTGTATCACGCAAAAAATCAAAGGTGCCCTTTAAACCCAAACTTGAATACTCATTTAAGCCGTTTAGTGTACAAGCATCCAAACCAAGTACATGCAACTGTCTCTAAACGGAAAACTGAAACAAAAGCATGCACATTGTTATTAATTTTCATGTCCTATTAACAATTAAGTTTCCTTTGTTTTGCATATTGAGTGACTTGCTGGAAGCTGTCCTTACATCCATGAAGAAGACTGAACATTAAGTCGCCATCATCCGTGTTGGTTCAATTAGTAGGCATATAGCAGTATAATGAAATGTTATTGAATAAATACATTTTATTTCTTTTTGTGTTTTCGCAGTGGGTAGTAAAACAGTTCCAGTTCCTCAACTGGCCCAACCACAAAGACGCACCCGAATCAATCTCTGCGTTGAGCGGCTTGCTGGAAGCTGTCAAGACCGCCATGAAGAAGACTGAACAAGGCCCCATCATCATTCACTGCATGTACGTTATGTTCTTCTGTCATTTTAGTATGAATGTAAAACATTTTGTGGGATATATCGCAGTGGAAGTACACATAGGTTAATTTGCAAAAAACTATAATATTCATCTATTTTGTTTTTTTTACGATAAAGCGTCCACCATATGAAACAAATTATTATCTTAACCAGCAAAGAATGTTGTACGAAGAGTACTTAATATCAGTAATATTGTATTATGTTGTATTAAATATAATGTCAATAATTATATTGAGATATTTATTTTAGCAAGGATATCGAACGGCCCTGAACAAATTCAAATGATACATTGTTGTGTTGTTTTTTAACAATAGAGTATGGAATGCATTTGATTATTATGCTTGTATTATTATGACATATTTATATGAGCTGAGAAGATCATTTCCGCAGCGGTGGTCAATGTCTTCGAAACTGTCAAGCGACTGAGGGGGTGGGGAGTGTGAGGGGGTGGGGAGTGTGAGGGGGTGGGGAGTGTGAGGGGGTGGGGAGTGTGAGGGGGTGAGACGGAGAAAAGTGACCAATCCTGAAAGGGTTAACATTAGAGTTGTGTCCCTAGAAGTAGCACTTGCTGGTTATCATCTGAGTAAACGTTTCTAATTATGATGGTGTTGAATTCATAAAAGGAAAGGCATCAGGAGGAGTAATGTAATTGCAACATTTTATGCAGCAACTAAGGCGATTTTCTGGTCAATGTCTTCTAAACTGTCAAGTGACTGTCATGGGGTGGGGGGGGGGGGGGAGTGAGAAGGGGGAAATTGACCAGTCCTGATAGGGGTCAAACGTTAGATTTGTGTCCCTTAGCTAGGGGTATTACTTGCTGGTTATCATAATTATGAACAAATGTTTTTGATAACGTGATTGTGTTGATTTCATTTTACGATCTCAAAGATATGGTATCGGGAGGAGTGGTGGATTTTCAACAGTTTATGCCGCAACTGAGAAGATATTCTCCGCAGGGGTGGTCAATGTCTTCCAAACTGTCAAGCGACTGAGGGGGTGGGGGTGTGAGGGGTGAGAAGGGGAACAGTGACCAGTCCTGAAAGGGGTCAAACGTTAGATTTGTGTCTCTAGGGGGAGCATTTAGATACCATCTGAATAAACGCTTCTAATTATGATTGTGTTGATATCATTTTACGTACTCAAAGGAATGGCATCGGGAGGAGTGGAGTATTTGCAACAGTATATGCCGCAACTGAGAAGATTTTCTCGGCAGGTGTTATCGATGTCTTCCAGTCTGTCAAGCGACTGAGAGCTCTGCGACCAGGCATGATTGAGAATGTGGTAATTATAATAACAACTATATTTCATCGATATTCAATAACAATATGATTGCATACAAATAATAATAATGTACATGCATCACCAGATATGAATCATCTCTAAGCGCTCTATAATTATTACCCCGGTCATCGGACAAACAATCGCATTCAATCCACTCATGACTTGTTTTTATCTCCCCCCTCAAAAGTGCATTCTGGCAGCCGTAAGGCTTACTCAACGGTAAACTACAATAGCAAACCATGGGAAAAGAACATGTGAATGTAGGCTGTTATTAAAGCAGCTAATACTCTGTAATAACTACTGCATGCACGAATGGGCACGATTGCTCATTGTTAGAAATGTTCTTTTTGTATATATATTGTGAAAATATCAGTGGTAAGTCTGAGCGGCCATGCAGTTTAAACTGGTTAAGAAACTAAATGTATAATTAAATTCACCTTTTTTATTGCAAATCAATCTAATATTTACGTTTCCTGATTAAAATTAATACATACAGCGGATAATATATTCATATAGAATACGGTGTATGACTACACTTGCATTTATTTTGGAAAAGGGGCCTCCTATGCTCTTTTTCCTAAAAACACATCAATTGAACAACAACAAAACAAATGTATAAATTAATCAAATTCTGTTTTTAAATGCAGTTCAATCTTGTTATTCCCCATAGCAACAATACCGGACGTGCTATGAGATGATTGGTGAATACTTGAAGCAATTCGACGAGTACGCAAACGTATAGACGTAACTATGGGAAAGACAGGCTCTCATTGGCCACCACACCTGTTGCAGTGGATTGGCGTGGTCCGAACGACTGAGGGCACACTCTTTTTATACAGAATATTTCCCTCATGGATGTTAATGTTTTTTGTCAAATCATTGGGAGGGGTCGTGTGTCCGCATGCCCTCCCCCTTCCTATGCGTTGCTATGCCACTGCTTGTTTAGCTGCCATAGTAACACATTATGTGGCTTATTTAAAGATAATTTCAAAGACGCCCGTTGGTAAACATTATGAATAATGAAATTTATTCGAATGGAAAGTGTGATAGACTATTAGATAATTACTTATCTATCTCATTTATGTTTTACTCTGTAATTCATTCATACCTCCTCAAACAAAAATGTACAAACTCAGTAGAAAATTGCTTTAGAGGTGCGCCTGTATACAACTACCATACAAATCCAATTAATATAATTGACGAGATAACAAACTGAACTAACATATCAGGCATACACAAATATATTAATATAATCTATAACACATTATCAAACCAATTATACATTACTACACATATATGTGCTCTTCTTTTGAATTGGTGTACCATAAGGCATTGTTTACTGATACGTTATTATAATATCTACATACCTTTTTTTACAAGACTTGCCAATACTAATTTATGTGCAGTACTATCATGACTATTAAGTGTTACTTATAATTATATTACAGGCTTATATATTAATATTTTTGATTCTTTATACACGTACACAATGCAATGTTATAATGTTCCTCCCAAATAAAGTCTCCCTTTTCTAAGAAAGGTTTCCCATTGATGAGATATGTTACAATAATAATTGAATAATACATATTTAGTATTATGTTATGTAACTGTTTGTATATAATCAAGACATGCAAGTCTTAGGGTCTTAGACAAGCATTAAATTGAAAACAATACAAACTAAATTTTAATGTGCTAAGTTCTTATACAAGTGTGACTAAAAGTACAAGTATTGTATATCTTTTTTAATTACTTTCTTAATATTCCCACAGATGCAGTCGCTAAAATCTACAATTCACAACTATGACAAAAAAATAGTGATTTTGCAACTGAAGTCTTTATTGTTCTTAGAAACAAAATTGTTCGTCAAGTAGCAGTAATATTAAATCTATGTTATGGGTAAGAATGTACAAACATATATATATTATATTTTATATTGATTAGTGACAAATAATGTAATAATTGTTTTAAGGTGCTTTATTTCCAGTTAGAGTATTTAGTGCTTGTTATTGCCAAGAAAATGCGTATCACATGTTTCTTTAAATCATTTGTAAAATTGTTATGAATGTTTTGATTGGTTCCAAGCAACTATTGATTTTATCGTTGAAGTAAACACTAGGTTTCGCGTTCATTAATTATACAATGTAGCTTCATTTATATATATATATATATTTGAGATTTAGCAGGGTATTTTTTATATCTGATATGTAATATTATAAAATAATCATTGTAATCAGAGTCATTGTATTACAGATTGATGGACAAATCGTGTATTTATCTGCTATACCTATACTTTATTGTGACATAATAATAATGTCGATCAAAAATCATTTATATCTAAACGAGTATAGTACGATTGTTTGTGTAATACATCTGCTATACCTAGTATAATACTCATTGGACATATGGACAGGTGTCTTAACTTCGCGCGTATCCCAACTTCGCGGATCATAGGCGAGATACGCAAAAATTAGAACACGGACACGGCGACGGAAATTTTCAATGTCAACTGAAAGAGCACACATCAATTACTCAGAAACCAAAAAATTAGCCAATAAAGAGCAATATTTCTGAAGAAATACTTACTTTTTGTGGTCTTTTTTTGTAAATCACAAATTTGGTGTTCCAACAAAATTATGGAGGAGGAAGTATCAAGCAAATTAGACGGAAATCGTTCCAGTAGAACATATTTGTTGTCATCGAAAGGCTGCGCAAAATGCTCCTTTATTCGACCTACCCATCACATTTACTTTCGGATCGCGCAATCTCCGTAGATAGCTTGACAACGCTGCGCGTGCTAAGATGCTAATGCGCACAAAATGTTTGCATCATCACACTGCCATTGAAATGCGTGTTACGGTTTGCTACACGGGATACGTGTTAAGTCAATGGCAGGGTGCCCTATGTATTATGCGCGAAGTATGGAGACTACCGTACTCGGTGAAGAAGCTCTTGCTGATATGACATAGTCACGGAATCGGGTCATTAACACCACGAATTGTGAGTTTAAATGAAATTGTTCAAGATAAATCGAATCCTCAGAATTTGAGGGGTAATTTATTATTGTTTCATTGAGATTACTGTAATTTTCTTGTCCTAAGCCACTTTGAAAAAATCCTAAATTTTCGTGCGCGAAGTTAAGACACGGCATCGTACTTCATTAATTCAAAATTACATATTGTGTAGTACATTATTGTGCATAAGTATCGAAACGGTGAAGTCACATACATTATAACATAGTATTATAATGGTACTAAACAACTTGTCCATTGATGGTAGGCTTTTGGTAGTGGGTTGGATCTAGACGATTGCCTTCTTACCAACCACTGGCTTACCTGACATCTTTTAGAACTTTTTCCCATGGTAATGATAGATGTGACGTCACACTTCAGTACTCTATAGACCTTTATACATGTAATTCTTTTAAAGGAATTCCTGCGTCAATTCTTAGAGGACGCTTCCGAGAGACACAGTACACGATCAGCTCCGATCTCACAAAGGATCCGAACTGTACTATTTGCATATCGAGCTAAATAGCTAATGACTTTATGGGCATTTCCACGGGAAAGTAGACATGAACTGAACAAAAACAATTGGCTCATGTCAGATAACCAAACACAAATATCAACAGTGGGTGTGCCCACCATGTGTTTGGAATCATTCAGTGCATCTGATCTGCTGATACGCATGCTGTCCACTAGGCTCTGATACAGGCGTGGGGAGATCGTTCCTCTCTTCCTGTAGAGCTGCGCTGAGCGTGTGTATTAACAGGCGGATTTGTCCCTTTTACTGTGACATGTGGTCCCGGTTGTTCCATTGCATTGCTTTGTGCGGTTGTGTCAAGTGGGCAACTGCTTAGTTACTGACATGTGCTTAACATGCTGTCTTTATCATTATAGACAATGTCAAAATTATAATCATGGATTGTCTATGTTATCATAACATAGTTTGTGATATCTTCATAACTTGAGATAGTTGTTTGATCGTATTTATTCAGTAATGTAAATGTTAATGATATCAACAATTTTCCAGTGCGGGTGTCATAATTGTGTGACGATTTACATGTTATACTCCTCATTATAATTGTGTCACATTGTGATGATATTTCTGGGCCCCATTTGGCTACAATCGAATCTTTGTGAAGTGTTAAATGGACATTCCTGATCAAATTAGTAAACAAATAGTATTACAAATTGCCTACATGTGTCACAACTGCCACATTATATTACTGAAAATTAAAAACTATAATTCCTTCATACAACTTTTATATTCAGCCTCCTAAATTTGAATTGGTTAACGTGATAAGTCTTTAAACAAAGAGTTGATGACATATCATTGACTTATCCCGCTACTTCTCTGTTGAAAAATCTACCCGTCAACATTCCTACGTATAAGTATGTGATTTCCTTATTATCATTATGTTATGTTTTGCTTCACGTACTGGTCGTTCCCTGTTTGTATCGAGCTGCTTATATAATTGTGTGTAGATGTTCTTTAGTTAATGTATTTATATTCATGTATTGACTGATTGATTGATTGAGTAAGTGATATCCTGTGGTCGAAGACTAGGTATTTTGTTATGGGCATTTCCTGCAAGTCTTAACCAGTCTACATATAGTACCACACAGGCTCCTGGATAAGTGTTCCAATGGGAGTGGGAAATAACACGCCATGCGTTGTTTATTAGTATGAATATTATCAACCAATCTCCAATGATGGATCAACGATGCGACAGGTAGAACAAATAACACTGGTTGTCTTCGAATGACATTGGCTAGAATGAGTTTAGTTTTAGTTTAGTTTTATTTCAACACGGTAACTTGCTTCAGACAATCTTCTGCAAGGCCGTTTGTGGTGAATGTTATTGCCTACTAGATGTTGCATCACATTCTTTTACATTACAGTCTGCGATAAAGCGCTTCAGAATTATTTTGTTGGTAATATAATGACTAATTAATGGTCAAATTTCGGTCTCACATATTATTTGATCATTTTAAACCGACTGTTATACAAAAAAATGTCTTAGAAACATGCCAAAGTGGCATTCAAATTTATTTTGATATTCTTTATTGTGTATTATTTTGTTTAAAATACAATTTAATGATAAGCCGTATGACTTCTCTCTCTCACCAATGCAATTCTAGATAATAACTAAAATGTTCTATGATAGCACACAAGTTCTTGCCTTTTATGTTTATCTAAGAGTGAGAGTAATAGTTATTTTTGCGACATACAAATTAACTAGCTGTTTTGATTTGTAAGGGTAATATTTGTTTTTAAAACAAAACAAAGTTTGTTAATCAAAATGTGTTATGAACTACAGCAGTCATATAATGACTTTTGTATACAGTATGCATTGTAATAAACAAAATCCGCCAAGCCTCCAAATTATGTGGTTACATTGTGACTTTTACAAAGCCTCTAAACGTATCCTTTTATACTTTTTTACCATTTGATCATGAATGATTGATGACGTTCACGTTTTAGCCACTCTAATACAATTTGAACTTAACTTGTCTTTCCATTAAATAACGATTCCACTTTTTATCACATGAACACTGAAGTAGTATTTGTTTAAATGTTTGATTTCGCTACCGATTGAGCTCTTATAAATCATAATTGACATCATATTATCTTCATCATCATCATGAACATCGACATCGTAAATCTTCGTCTTGTGCACAATGGAATTTATTTAATTCTGACCCTAGATATACCGTACTACCTGTAAAACATAAATCCTGATCTGTGCTGTGTAAATACACATCATTAATATTTTGTTTCACATTAACGGTTTGGATACGCATTTGTCGCTTCTATAACCGGACGACGTACCGTATGCTGCTATCTTATTATGAACGCACCACAATAACTACAGGATCAAGTAATTTTCTTGACATGTGCAAAACTGTTGAACATTCCCAGCGTTTACAGAACGTTTACAAAACGTTTGTATTAGGTTCCGTAGGTCTTCGTCTTTAATGAACGTTTACAGAACGTTTACAAAATGTTTTTATTGGGTTCCGTAGGTGTTCGTCTGTAATGAACGTTTAAAAAACGTTCTTAAAACGATCTGCTGGTCCTTGCACTTGAAAGCAAATACATAAACGTTTTTTTTATTGTTTTTTCTAACGTTTAAACAACGTTCTAAAAACGTCCATTTGGAACGTTTAAAAACGTTTTCAACCTTCCACAAATAAACGTTTTAAAAACGTTTTCACAGAACGTCCAAATAACCAACTTTGAACCTGTTTAGAACGTTCAGAAAACGTCCAATTGTTAGTTGGGTTGTTATCTGTGTATTTCTGTGTTCTAATAATGGGCACTGATCGGTACTTGAGATCTGCTAGAGGTCGAAGTAATACTTTTTGTGGAATTTGACAATAATGCTGAATCCATGTACTGTTCAAGTAATATAAACGGTAACCGTCTTGGGCAAAAGGGAAATTCCTAGAAATTTCAGATCTTAAAACAGAGTTTTAAAAAATCCATTCTGTCTTAGTGACATGTATGTAGTCTATAGCAACTGCAAACCCCTTATTGCACGTTGTCATGGTTGTGTCTGTGCTTATTTGTTTGTTTGTTTGTTTCTGTTTTGTTTTATTTTGTTTCGTTTTGTTGTTTTGTTGTGTTTTTTTTTTTTTGGGGGGGGGGGGGTTGAGCATAATGAAAGTGACTCAATCACTGCGATAGGGTATACATTCGTTCAGCCTTAATCCAAATAACATGAACAATATGCTTTCTCCATCTATCGCGTGAAAGAATATGTACAGATTTTTACAAAAACTGGTTTGAAATTGACTACTTGAGCATATAATGGTTATTAAATAAAACTATCGTTGACAAAGTTCGATTTAACCGCGTGCGGAACCGCGTATTACGCTACGTACTATGCTAGCACACGGTATGCGAGCTTGTTGATATATCCAGTCCAGCGGCTGGATAACGGGACTGTGAATTTAGACCAAATTTCACGAGGCGGCGGCCATTGGATTTCTTCCGATATGTCTGCATTTAACGATACTCAGGTTCAGATTTTATCACACACGCCCTTTTGTTATACCTATTCAACAATACTCATCGATTAGTTTGGCAAAATAATATAGATATTTTCGGTAACTTTCCTAATGTTGTTTTTTGGCTTTGAACGAGTACTGTAATAATATCCCCGTCACCTAGATTCCAACACAAATGTTTTATCGTGTATCGTCCAATTTCACAACTTAAATGTGAATATCATTGATGTGGTTCATGGAATGTTTCATGTAATTTTGTGATACCTTCCAAAAGATGGACTTCTTCTAATACATCCTTTATTCGCGCAAATTGTACTTTGCCAATCAGCCTTTCACATGAAAGTGTACGAAACATAAGGACGATGGGACCGTACTCGCTAACCCAGTTGTATTCTGCTCCGGATTTCCCTTCCTTTTGTATTCACTATAATTACTTACCCCTAATTAAATAATGAAGTATGATAATGCTCCAACGCATTCGTATTTGAAGAACTTAATGACCACTTGTGTACATATGAAATTGGTTATTCCTACGCATCTAAAGCATTTGTAATATTAACCTGTATGCAAACGGTACATCGATTCATTGGCGTATAGGCAAATTATCAGGGGGCTGCTATCTTTTGCCCGAATACAACGCTTCTCGTTTGTCATCTGTCAAGCAAGAACACAAAAACAAGACAAGGAAAGGTCTGCACCACTTTCATGCCCGATAAATATTCGTTACTGATTGTTTATTCCGTAGATTGCACGATTTTGCCCAAATAGAAGACGGTTTTCCACGAAAATGACGTGTATTCGCCTTAAATTGGCATTAATTTAAACAAATTTGACATGAGTTGGCCCAAATATGACATGGGTTGTCCGAATACGACATTATTTTGTCCGATAATGCCTCCCTCTTAATGTCCTTATTATTAGATAAATTACAAAACAAAACTGTATTGTATATTGTAACAATATAAGTTCTTATACAGGGTGGCCCCCAAAAACCGGAACGGGGCACTTTCCAAAATAGAGTAACAAAATGATTATGTCCATAGGATAGAGTGTCTTTCCAATGAAAAGTGATACCAAGAACAGTCATTTTGGTAGTGCAGTTTTTGTTTTAGGGCGCTGTGAGTAACACCATGTCAGGTTCCCTTTTTTGTAAATTTGTACCAAGTCAGTGTCTGATAAATGACACTTACTGCCCGACATACCATTGAACACGCGAGTATTCCGCGCGCCATTGTTGGTGTGCATTCAGCTGTGTGTCAAGCGGTGCCGAGAGAATGGGCATTGGTCAATAGTATGACGGACATTAAGTCTCATTTATCCGACACTGACTTGGTAAAAATTGACAAAAATAGGAACCTTACATGGTCTCACTCAAAGCGCTCTTAAACAAAAACTACACGTCCAAAATTACTTTTCTTGGTATCGTTGTTCATTGGAAAGGACACCCTATCCGATGGACATGTTAATATTGTTACTTTATTTTGCGAAGGGCCTCCCTGTGTAGCGCTAAATACATATTGAATGTTTCATAGCGCTTTACAATACTACAACATTAACACAATTACTAAAAAAATTAAATACATATTAATCAATGCATTAAATACTTAAAATACAATGCATTAAATATATAAAAATACAATTAAGTAAAAGGTACGTAACACTGAATTGAAACAATCAAATTTGCATGATAAATTACTGTATAATTGACATTTAGTTCACTTATTGTACAGGTGGGTCTTGAGTATTTTTTTTTAAAGAATCTAGTGAAAGTGCTAATCGGATAAGGAGAGGGAGATCTACCTCTTATATATTTGTGCACACATGTCAGGCAGAACAGGCTCTACAATTTGCAATCATAAACATTTCTCACAGTCACCATAATGAAGGCACGAAATATGATAACATGAAAAACATAGAAAATGCTTCAAATGCCGACATTACTGAGCTCTTTATTCTAGATGGACTGATTTTGGCAGGCACATTAATCATTTTAACATGTTTAAGTAAGAATACATCTTCTAGTACATACATCATGGCATTTTTGTTTTATTTGAGAGGTTTTAGGGAACAATTATGTCCTGCAAAGTCATTGTCGCTGTGAACTTCATGTAAGATAGCAAACAAATGACAGTACATGATAATGGGTGAATGCAATTTCTTAAATTGTTACCCTGTAAACCTAAACCAAATTGGTATTTCTTATTTAATCTGTTTGTAGGCATCATGATAAATAATAATAATAATAATATACATTTATATAGCGCATAATAGTAAAATTACTCTCTATGCGCTTTACAATACTAAATTAAATAAACAAAATATATTACAACCTACAAAAACAACGTACACACAAAAATTATACAATTAAAGAAAAGGTAAATAGTATTACAGTGCAGCCTATTTAAACAAAAAGATGGGTTTTTAATGACTTCATAAAAGAATCTGTGTTTTTAATGTCTCCTAACTGTTGGGGGAGCTCATTCCATAACCTGGGTGCTACTGTTGCAAATGCACGATCCCCGTATGTATGTGTTTGTGTTTTAGGGACTATCAAGAGATTTTTGTTGACGGAACGGAGACTTCTCATTGGTTTGTATATTTTTAATAAATCGGCCAGGTAAGTTGGTGCATCGTTTACTAACACTTTATGGCACAAAAGAATTATTTTATAAATAATCCTTTTTTCCACTGGTAACCAATGCAAGCAGGTCAACATAGGCGTTACAGGATCTCTGCGTTTGGCTCGCATAATCAGTCTTGCAGCACTGTTTTGCACTACTTGTAACTTAGACATGTCTTTTTGAGAGACACCAAACAAAAGGCCATTGCAAGAATCAATTCAAGAGGAAACAAATGCATGAATCAATTTTCCGTTATTATTGGACTTAAAAACGCGCGCAATTGAGCCACTCTTTTTAAGGCAGACATAGCTGCACAACATTTAATTTGAACATGATCTCTAAGTATCAAGTGTTGATCCATAACAACGCCCAGGTTTCGTGCCTTAGATGTTTCACATACATCATGACCATCGACAATGACAGACGCAGGTACAGATGATGGACTGAATCTTGAAGAAAAGTGAATAAGCTCAGTTTTTGGGGCATTAATTTTCAACATGTTTGTATTCGCCCAAAACACTATGTCACTTAGACAATTATTAACTTTTACAATGGTAGCCTGCTGATCATGTGGATGAAATGCAATATAAATGTGTGTGTCGTCAGCATAAAGCATTGAACTCAGTCAACGGGCATAAATGATTGTAGAAATGGGAGTACTGTACAAAGTATACATCAAGGGTCCGATGACTGATCCTTGTGGTACTCTAAAATCTACTTTCACAACATGAGAGCGCTGGGATAAGTAGGATGTTATCCAATCTGAGACTACACCGTCAAGTCCATACAGATGATTCAGGCGGTCTAGCAGTACAGGGTGCTCGATGGTGTCGAAGGCCGAACTGAAATCCAACAGTACCAGAAGGACTTCTTTTCGCTGATCCAGGGATGAGAGAATGTCGTTCTGAACTAGGACAAGTGCTGTTTCGACACTATGTTGGCGCTTATATGCCGATTGCCTGGGGTTGTGGAGATCATTATGTGATAGATAAGTCTGTATTTGGTTCACTGCAGCCTTTTCTATCAGCTTTCCGAGAAAACATAAATTGGAGATAGGTCGATAGTTAGACATTTCCTCAGGAGAAATATCTGTTTTCTTTACCAGTGGTGTAACAACAGCTTGTTTTAAGGACACTGGCATGACACCAGATTGGAGGCTCGAGTTTATGATCTTGGTGATCATTGGTGTCAATACTGATGAGCATTTTCTCGTCAGGGAGGTTGGCAAAGGGTCCAGAGAGGATGTAGAAGAAGATGCTGACTTTAACAATTGTAACACTTCCTCGTCTGTTAGCATGTTGAACTCATTCATAGAAGAATGACAATCTTCTGGCAAATTTACCGTTAGATCCACTTGAGGTACCTGTCTGAGGCCCTCTCTCAGCTTCTGTACTTTGTGTAAGAAAAAATTGGCAAACTCATTTGCTAAAGTTTGGGCACATCCATAAACATATCTTAATAACACAAATTACAACGGAATACATCCACATTGACTTTGTCATTATTCTTATTAGTATTATGTTTTATTGTTGTGCTATTAAATTGTCTTTAAAGACAAAGAAAATAAATAATCAATTTTGAGGAGATTAATTTTCGTAAATGACAACCTGTTACTGATTATGTTCACGAAATTTGCTAGAAAAAAACACATGTTCCCTGATTCCCTATATTCCCTGATTTACTAAGAGAAAGTATTTATTTTCCAAAAATGACTAACATGCTCTTTAGTTTATGATGACCATGGCAACGGAAAATTACTTATCCATTACAATTCCTTCAAAATGTTTGCAATAAGATAAGGTATTCTGTAATATGTAAGTCGTATTTGTTAAGTTGCAAGAGGTTTAAGATATAATCCCCAATGCATCAACGTGTAATCGTCTATCAAAACAGCCGAAGTAAACTTTTCCGAAAACGCCAGATACGCAGCAGCAATCACATAGTAATCTGGTTCGCTGTCCCCGCAGTGAGCGATGTTGAACACGGTACATTCGCAAAAAAAAAGAATAAAAGCATCGGACAATCCCCAGTGGCAAAACTTTGGAGGCGCAAAGGAGCCTTTTATCCCCGGGTACACCGTCCCCGGGAGACTTATATTTTTGGATTTGTTACATTCTCCTCTAAATATTCATATTCAGTCTAAATGTTCACTGACTATGGTTACTCAATCTTATTTACAATCAAAGCAAAGTACAGATATCATACGTACCGATCACCGACTTGCCCCCATTGATTGCATTTGGACTTTGATCTGGGTGTGATGCTCTTGGATTGGCTGGGAGTATGAACGTAAACGAACATGACTTGTACCAGTGCCACATGCATCACACGTTTACGCCCTCTTGTACATTAACAATATTATTACCCTATGTCTTGTTACTCTATCCTACCAAAAGTGGCATACGCAAGGTTAACCTAGATCATGGGTTGGAGAGGGGGTCAGCGACGCAGCGTGGTCGGACTAATAGAGGGGGTGGGAGTGCAGAGGGGAGTTACGGGAATAATCATTGTAAACATTTTTAAGGGACTCACTCTATGACTTGAATGTATTTTTTGTTAAATGTCTCTTATTTTGTAAGGTGTTCTTGTCAAATTATTTGGGGTGGATACCTGCATCCGTGCTCACCGTTACTACGCCCCGGGGGCCAGATGGCAAGATTTCCCTTGTGATAAGATGCATAATAACCACCATTATCATCATCATCATCATCATTTCTTCGTCATAATTTAATTAACATTAACTCATTATCAGTTTCATTGTAGCTGTTATAAAAAAAAAGGAAACTTACACATCAACACAAATTAAAATTACGACGAAACAGGTACTGTTAAGAGCAGTGGCGTACCCAGGATTTTGTTCAAGGGAGGGGGGGGGGGGGGGTGGGTATTGCGTCCGCCAAATGTATGTAAGGGGGGGGGGGTATTAAGCAGGGGTTTGGGGGGGGGGGGGGGGTGTCCGTAAACATTTTCGAAGCCGAGACCAAGTACCGATACCAGGACCGGTCAAGAAATTTCGAGGCCGAGACCGAGAACATTGCTTAAGAATTGTGTAAACGTTATGTATTCCCAACATTTGAACGAATGAACGCACATTTCGTTGTGGGCTGTATGTTTTCCATTTATGCTCCTCAAACAATTGTGTTTGGGTGATTTGTATGAGTGATTTTAAAAAGGGATACCGAACAACAATGAATGCGTGGTTCAACCAAACAAAGCCAATTTTTTGTTCTCACAATACTAGCGATAAGCTTGGGTTCACATGGTCGATTTGTTAAATAGGTGGCGGAGAAGAAACCCCCGTTCAATACTTTTATGAGATATCACTTTGTGATAGTGGTGGTGTTTCGATCGGAGCTGGTCTGAGGGCAACAGCTTATAACGTACAACTCTACCATCATCGTTGTAACTACAAGTGGCCTACTATATAGAGGTAAGAGTTTACCAGCTGAAGTTAACAGTTGTTCATCTAGGTTGTGGTTAAAATTGGTTTTGTTTTGTTGTTGTAATATGCCTGCGTATTGGATGGTAGTGTAGAATTGTACACGATACACATTTATGTTAAGTTTTTCAGAAGTAAATGCCGTATATTGTGTATAACAGAGAATTATGGTTCATGTTCATATTATATCAACCTATCTGTCAATAGACGCAATACTGTTTTGAGGCAATATTACTTTCAAGGGACACTGATTCGCCCGAAATAATCAAAATCATGACGACATCTGTGTTATAATAACGAAATAAATACATGTGTGCCCCCATTCTGTGCCCTCCCCCATTTCCGTCCGACCACGCTTCGGCACTGCATCTTGCTGTAGAGTTAAAGGTATGGTGTCAAGAAAATCAGCTGAAAATGGCATTTTAGCCCTTCAGAAAGCCACTTACATGTAGATTTCGAATAAAACAACTGTTTTGCACTTGGAAAATTATTTATAAATGATATGAGGACCTGAAAATTTACTTTGAAAGTGCCCCCCCAAAAAATTGAGTTCGGGCGAAGAAAAATGACGTCATAGTTGTGACGTCATCTGCAGGCAATCACAGGATCCCCGATACTCTAATTGTCATAGACGTACACGCTGAGCGCATCTAATCACATTGACAGAGAGATATTATTTCGATTTTTTTCAATATCTACATACATTTGTTTGAGTTTATAATTATTGAGGATCCACACCCAGATTCATCTGATTCTAACAGCGTGAATTAGACGAAAGATCTGGATCAGAGTCAGAATCGAGTTTTGAATTGACAGTTCCTGAAGATAAAATTCCAAATTGTGCGTCGGCAGCCAAAATGGAATGGAAGTTATAGAGGTGCAACCGAACAGATTTGTTGAGCGTGGCTGAGCAAATTCATGACAATTTCCTCATAATTGCAGACACCATTATTATAATTCTTATTTCATTATTTGTCTCCACAATTACGGTACAACAAATATAATTGCCAAATAAAGGCGCATACTCACTCTAAAATCGCTTCGAGGAAGTCTTCGATATGATTATGATTATAGCAATCGTATACCCAGCCCCCTCGCAGACAGGTCTTCCGGCCATCAGCACGCACGAGCGCTGCGGCTAGCCCAGGCCTAGCCTAACCATAATAAGTGGCGGCTTCATCCGATCACGTCTCAAAACATGGTGTACACAAATGCGGTGTTTCGCACTCAAATTCATCTTTGTATGCGGCAATAAAATGACAAGCATCATTGCTTTGATGGATCTATTTAACAATATTTACGAAAATATATTTACAGAACATTCAGAATTACCTCAGTTTTGAGCAAAATATTACTTTTCCCCAAAGTAAACAAATCCAAAACTCAAGTCGTTGGCGAGCGTGCGGGAGGTTGAACATAGTCAATCAATTTCTGGGCATCGATATCATACACGTAGTCTACGCCGTTTGCAAATTAACAACAAAACTACAAAAGAGCGCTAAGTTCAGTTCATTTATTGTTTTTTTCTCTGTCGGCATTAGAATGCCGACATCTAATGCCGACAGAGAAAAAAACAATAAACATTGTCAAAGTGGCCACGAAAGTGATAGATTTGTCCATCTAAGGTAATCGTTCTTGTATTTGTTTGAAAAGCCATGCAAACATGTAAGTACATTAAGAAATAGTCTAGAATAGGTGCGATCGTAATAATCTTGCATTTTCGTTACTTTTTCAGAACTTGTAATACATAGGTAGTTGGCGCGGCAGCTAGCACGCGAGCGAGAGCATAACCTGTCTTGCCGCGCAGCACCCGGAACTCTGGCAGACCTGCACACACTCGCTAGGTCCTTCCCAGTCGGCCCTCGTTAATTTAACCTTTGAGTTCTAAATCCGCCTCATACGTGGATCCTTATGGAAAACGGTGCAGGCTAATACTTTCCTTAGATGTGTTGCTGCATCTTGCTAAAATTCATTCCTGAGGCAATTCCAGTTAATCCTCAATTTTCAAGCAAATACGAGTTTGTATTACTAGCAAGTCAAAGTGTTTGCATTGAACCACGTTGTAAACAATTCTCGCTCTTCCGTGTTATTGCCTGCAGGTGACGTCATGACTCATGAGCTCATCGCTCCGCTAAAATTACTTTTTTAGGAGTATGGAACGCCGACGCGAAAAAGAGCCAAAAATGTGCATGAAATTTTCCTTTTTTGCCCAACTTAAGGATTAAAAAAAGAAAAGAATGTGGTATATCAATAAAGGCACATATTCAAAGCTATAAAGCTGAATCAAAGCCGGGATTGCGCCCCTCCTTTAAGCGCAACATTGTGTAGACAAAAAGGTCAAGTACAATGGATTCATGGACAACTCTGGTTGTATGGCATGGAGTGAGTACCCATTCTGTGAATCTCTTAGCAAAATTCGTCAATCAATAAAAGTCATGACCATCTTGTCCTTGATTTACCATGTAGTCATATTGTCATATTTCATAATCGATGAGATATAAGAATACTGTATGTCCCCAAAATAATTACAATCGGACTTTCTGAAACGATAAATTTAAAGGCAGTAGATCAATTATAATGCCTTTTCAAGGTATAAAACAATAACTTATTACCTACATTTTGCAGAAAACCCTATTCGATTTACTTCAGTGATCATTGAGAATGGAGGATCTTTGTAAATCATGTCATGGGTCCGTTTTTTCCAAGTTTGACACTTTGGATGCTCTTGGCACTCATGAATGGAAATATTTTGCCCACAACTGTCAGGGCAACTAACACATATTGCAAATTCTGTGCATAACGTTATATCAATGGTGTGTACTCGTGTGAGGTTTTGTTGTTGAAAGATGTATTGACCTCTCTCAACAAACAAAACCAGATAAGAGAAAGCCATAAAGGAGGAAGCGCTCAAATCAAGTCTTTCATGAGTTAATGATTTAATTTCTCTATTTAATCATTAACTTTCACACCTTAGCAATGTTCGCAAAACTCAGAAATATAATTCCCTTTCACTTCATTTCATTCATTATTTATTTCGTTAGTTAAACATGAAAGGAAACAAGCCAGTCAGGGGCGTCGATCACGGGGGGGATGGGGGGGGATATATCCCCCCAATATTTCAGGTGGGGGGATGGCCTGTTTTATCATCCCCCCCCCCCAATATTTGGGGTTAAAAAATATATAATAACATTATAATTAAGAAGCATTGTCCCCTCTCATGAATGGAAGTTGTTACTGTAGTCTTCTTTAAACCACTTTTTGATAATGCTAAACTGCCCAAATCCAAAGGTTATTTGACCCAGTCCCAGCCCTGTACTCATTAAATAGTTTGTATTCAGGACTTCTCTCTGGGCAAACTTTCAGGCGATCCTGGCGCACTGACTGTGCGTCTGCGCTTCGCTCAATAACATTGAGCTAACTATTCAATAGATAATTGTATTTCTGGATATTACAAATCCTAAAGCTTCCGGGGGCTTCGCCCCCTGACCCCCAATAAGCTTTCCAATGTGGGTATCCCTTGACTTATTCTATTCAGGGTTCCATCAGGATGATTGCAATCGACAGTAATTATCTATCAGACTAAAATTCATCCATACTTGGACAGTGCCCTCATCATAGCAGGAGCTTGCAATGTGCACTTAATAATCTTCCAATCTCTAAACAGCTAAATCAAAAGCCAATTAACTACTAAGAATAGTTAACTCTATATTTACATATAGACAACATATTTATATCTGGATATTACAAATCCCAAAGCTTCCGGGGGCTTCGCCCCCTGGACCCCCAATAAGCTTCCCAATATGGGTATCCCATGACTGATGCTATTCAGGGTTCCATCAGAATGCTTGCAAATATGTATCTATCAGGCTAAAGTTGATATTGGACAAAGCCCAGCTCATAACATGATGCTTGCAATGTACACTTAATAATCTTCCAATTTCTAAACAGCTAAATTCAAAAGCTTTGGAGCCCCCTAACCCCCCCCACCCCCCCCCCCCCCCCCTCAGTCATGAAAATCCGGGCACGCTGCTGGGTTGTCGCTTCGCTCCCTCGCCAGAGATGGTCAAAATGACGAATCATCCCCCCCAATGGCGAGAAGAAATCGACGCCCTTGAAACAAGCAGTCACATTCTCAAAATATATTTTTGTGCGTGAATACAACAAACAACTTCGTATTTGTAAGGCATGAACACCATGGACAACGCATCTTCTTACAGAACCTGGAGGGTAGGAACATCTCTCACATGATTTACCAAGATCCCCGAGATTCACCAAGATCAATACAATCTTCCAACAACAAAACCTCACACGAGTACACACCATTGATGTAAAGGTATGCACAGAATTTGAATTAACTTGTTAGTTGCCCGGACAGTTGTGAGCAGAATATTTCCATGCATATGGCATGTATGGATGCCAAGAGCGTCCAAGTGTCAAACTTGGAAGAAACGGACCCATGACATAGTTTACAAAGATCCCCCATTCTCCATGACCACTGAAGCAAATCGAATAGGATTTTCTGCAATGTGTGGGTAATAAGTTACATTTTCATACTTTGACATACTATTATGAGTGATCTACTATCTTCAAAGTTATCGTTGCAGAAAGTTGTAATTGTAATTGTAATTTTGTTTGGGTGCAGTATATTCACTCTATGTTCATTATAAATCATCTTTATTTATTCAATTCAATCGAATGTTACAAAGAAGGGTTGAAACCCAGGTCCATGGCAGAAGTTGAAAATAAATTAGCATTCTGCAATTGGCAGGGTGAACAGGATAATACATACAGACAGAATAACTTGAACAGTTTACAAATTAATAAAACGTACAAATATACACATTTTCTCGCGAAATTATACATGTATGTAACAAACAAATTTGTATTCCTTTTGTTGTGATACAAGTGTATTGTATTACTCATTACAACTTTTCCTAAGTTTATTTTTAATTCAAAAAGGTAAGTAGCATAATTATGCGATTATTCAAACAACAACCAAACAATGTATTTATCATTATTAAGATAAATTAACCTACAATTGATGTTTCATTTTCATATACTTCAAGTGTATTTTATCAATCATTACAACCTTTCATAAACAAAATTTGTCAAGAAGCTAAGTAGCTTGATTATAAATTCATTCAAACAACAACAACAAGAATCAAACAATGTACTTATCATTATTACAAATAAGTAACCTGCAATTAATAAATCCTTTTTTGTGGCGTGGCTATCTACAGTATATAGCTCTACACAAATTTAGTTAATATACTTCATTATTGTACTACTTATAGTGAAGCAAAAATCAAACTATGAATCAACCAGTGCAGATCGAAACAAGAGCATCGAGCTATATCAATATTCACCATATAAAAAGGTATCATTAATGGCTTTTGACTAATATTAATATTTCCTTTTCATATTTTATACAATTTTCCCAAGTTTATTTTTAATTTCAACAAATTAAGTAGCATAGTTATGCGATTATTAAAAAAACAAACAAACAATGTATTTATCATTATTGAGAAAAATTAACCTACAAGTAATGTTTCATGTTCATATAATTCAAGTGTATTTTATCAATCATTACAACCTTTCATAAGTTTTTTTTAAGGAAGGTAAGTAGCTTGATTATACATTAATTCAAACAACAACAACAACAACAACAACAATCTGACTTATCATTATTACAAATGTGTAAACTACAATTCATACATCCTTAATATATTATCATTTCCTTTTTATATCTTATAAAATTCAAGTGTATTGTATTAATCATTACAATTTATAATTTTTATTTTTTTTATCCAAGAGGCTAAGTAGCTTAATTATAAATTCATTCACACAACAACAGTGAAACAATGTAAATATCATTTTCACGAATAAGTAACCTACAATTAATATTTCTGTTTTGTGGCATGCCTATCTATACAGCTCTACATGTACTAATTATAATGACACAGTGATCAAACTATGAATCAACCAGAAATTTGTCGGAAGCGGTATGTATATTTTATTACCCAACCTCACGTCGTCATTTGTGCTGGTATGTACGCATCATTACATCCGTGTCGGACCAAATGAAAACAAAATTTAAAGTGTCCGTCTTTAGTAAAATAATGTATGTCAACGATTAACCAAGTGATTAAACTTCATAAAGAATTTCCCTAACTCCTCTCTGCCGCTTTCTTGTTGTAGTCTCTCGTCTAGAGATTGTTATGTTACATTCCATTTCAATTTAATTTGGTTTATTCTGTAAATTCACAACAAATGTAACAAAAATATATACCAAACATTAAAGGGACAGGTCCACTTTTACAAAACGTCTGAACAGCTTTCAGTTGACGGATGGGGATCAATGTAACACGCAAAAAAAAAAATCAGAGCGAACAGCCCTCTAAATTGGATTCTACGAATGAAAAACGAATGCGTCCCTCCATTTAAACTATATATCGGTCAATAAAGGAGTTCAACTGATTTAGCATAATATTACAACAATATAGTACTAATTCTCGTAAAGGTATTGTGAAGCCGACATTTGTTAACGTATGTCACGGAAAAAGATCTCAAAAAGAAAGAATATATAATTACATGTAGTCAGTTTAAGCGATGTTTGGGTATTTTGCTTGGTAAACACTCACACATTAGTACTTATGCGCGGGTCACGTAGGGGTCATGCATACCGATCTGGCACTCCGTGAAATCTGTGTACGAACTTACTCACCGGCCGAATATACATATGCACCTAATTAACCGACGTCCCTCAGTTTATTCAGTTTTAGGTCTATAACTCTACGAAAAAGAGATTTCAAGCCCTATTTTTTTTTTTTTTTCAGGCATGCTATTAAAGGTATGGTGACAAGAAAACTGCCTCAAAATTGGGTTTTACTGTATCTAAGGTAGATTTTCATGAAGATTACTAATACAAACATATTTTCCTCGTGGGAAAACCTGGTAAAATAAAAAAATCAACTTGTAAATTCACTTTCGGAACCCCCGTAAAAAACCTGAGTCCCGGGCGAACAAAAAATGACGTCATCTTTGTGACGTCACCTGCAGGCAATCGCAGTTTAGCTCGGTCATAGACGTACACGCTGAGTGCAATACTCACGTTGACACAGAGATATTATTTCCATTTGTTTCAATATTTCCAAACATTTGTTCAAGTTTATATCATGGACGATATACACTCAGATGTGTAGCTGCATCCTGCTACAATTCATTTCTTAGCAATTCTTAAGCATTTTCAGTAAAACCTCAATTTACAAGCAAAAACGAGTTTGTTTTACAAGCAAGTCATAGGCTCTGCATGTAAACAATGCACATTCCTCCGGGTTGCGGTCTGCATGTGATGTCATGAATCGGGTGACACGTGCGCACATTTCGGCTCTGCTATAAATGACTTTGTTTAGGAGCATGGAACGCCGATGCGTAATAAAGCAAAAAAGTTTCATGAAATTTACCTTTTTTTCCCAACTTAAGGATTTCTTTGAAAAAAATAGTGTGGTATATCAATAAAGGCACATATTTAAAGCTATAAACCTGAATCAAAGCCGGGATTACCCCCCTCCTTTAAATGACATTTCCTTTCATATAAGACAATAACCTCGCAACTTTTGAATTTTGGCTTGCAAAACTGGATCTCTCCCTTTAACATAATCCACTACAAACAAATACCAAACCGCAAACTACTTGTTTGCATTAAAAGTGCATTGTGTAGACAATGTTTTTTCACTGTAGAAGCGCAATTATACAACATAATACAGTCAAACCTGATATTGCGACCACCTGTCTATAACGACCACAGGCTCATAGCGACCGCTCTTTGGTCCCCCGCTGACAAATCATGTGTTAAGCGACCTTCGTAATGCAACCACATGCCTAACGCGACCAGCGACAACCCCATTTGGGTCCCGACGCACATATAAATCTGTGTGTAGCGACCAAAAAAATAGCGCTTGAGCCGCCAACTCGGTCGCCTCTGGTCGCTCAAGGCTCCAATTCCGAGCATTGCAATTCATAAAGCAAACGTTTAATATGACAATGAACTTCAGACAGACGCTTAATTGCCGACACCGAGTGCTTCGGACTCATAAACCAAAAGTATTCGTGCCCTTAATGGCCCGGTCAGATATCAACGGATATCGGAAACGTATGCCCAACGAATAGACAATTTGCGAAATTAAATTATTCGGTGATGAAAGTCGTCTCCATTGCGTCATGTACAAAACATAGAACAACGTACATTACCAGACAAGGAACGGACAAGAAACGTATAATAAACGGATGGAAAATGTAGCTCTCCGTTTGACATTCGTTTGCGCAATCCGTTGATATGTGACCGGGGTATTAGTCCCTGGTGCTGATTCATAAATTCGTCTAACAAAGGCACTTCTCCAACATCACAACATAATTTGACATCTAACAAATATTTGAAACGTCGAGGCAGGGTGTTTGTCATATGAAAACCCATGCGCTTGTTACGACCAACCAATGCGCATAACTAGTATTAGCTTAGTGGGTACCCGGCTTACCCGACTATAACGCTAGTTGGAGACTATTTAAACTGTTTGTTGCTCAATAACATGCACATCTAAAATACTCGTAGCAAGTAACTAAGCTAGCTGGGTTTCATGTATATGGGGCCTGGCTATTAGAAAATAATTTTTTTGATAGATAATGTACATGTTACATGTTAGTATATTTTCATGCACGAAATGGGTAAACTGAACTTGACAAGATGAACAAGACATTCATGCCTGAGTGAACACATTGTGCTATCTCAAGAAAGGTATTTTCCCTTCTAACCACCGTCTACAAACAAAACACAAACACAACACACTCATAACATATATGCACGCAATGGAATAAAACGGGGAGCACTGGCGTAGATCCTTACGTTAAACATATTTCTGAGCAAGGGATGAATTAATATATTACCCCCCCCCCCCCCCCCCTCCCCACTCTAGCGTAATACAACATATAACTTGTCCTTTGTATATCGTCTTTCCACAACCGGGGGGGGGGGGGGGTGCAAATATTTAATGACCCAAAGTCCATTGATAATCTGATTACAATGATACAAATATAAACCAGGTGGATTGTGTTCAAAATCTATACAGATTTTAGGATATCGAAGAGAACAGGTTAGTGATTACCAGTGAAGGTAACATGTGCCACTGTTCCCCTCAACCAGTGAACTACGCAACTTTTATTTTTAGACTGGGAATTGAATTTGATTGCTCGTCCCGATGAATTTACAAAGCAGAGTGTCTGATAAACCACAGACTAACTACGCTAGATCTCGAGGTCAATAGACAAACCATGGATAAACCAACAGCAAACCAAGGTTTTGATTTTCTGTATGAGTGCACGTTCGGAAAGAGAGGCAATTTTTTGTGAATCCCATGAAATCATGCTATTCAAGTCACTTACAAGCAGTGTCTTAGCGTGGTCTGAGTAATTAGGGAGGGGGGGGGTGGGGCGGGGGTGGGGCGGGGGTGGGGGCGGGGGGCACGCATATCAATGGGGCCACACCTTAATGTATTTTTTTTTTTTTTTTTTAAATGCTCCTTATGTTTCCTATTGTCATTTTCAAATTATGTTGGTGCCCCCCTGTCGCTAGGCAACTGCCTACATGAATTGTATGCAAATGGTGTGCGTACAACATAGCTATTCGATTTTGTACAATATGAGTGCCATAATCGTCATTGGACACACACTTAGATTTAGATATGTTACCTTACATCTGGACAAAAACAAGTCAATATGTATCTATAATATATCCATACATTTGGGAGGAGAGTATCCTATCTATCAAAACTTGTCTAAAGCAATGTGTCATGTGGGGCATTCTCTACTAAGACGTGCCTATGGCTTGGCATTCATGCCTCGTTGGCACGTCTTCGAAGAGAATGCCTGTTTGAATATACATTGTTATATGCTAAAAGAGCATGTCAATTTCAGCAACGTGACTGGTCGAATCCAGTCACAAGATCATTAATTAAAAAGTGACGTCCCACAAAGTATGGAGGTAGTATAATCAAGAAATCCTGAACCGATAAGAGTATGACTTTGGAAGTAGGTGAACAAGGCAGTAAGGTTAATAAACTGATAAAGGTAATATGATCATCATCATTTGCTTACTGATGGGAGTGGAGGAGGGGGGGGGGGGGGGGGGAGCAAAGTATTTCTTTTGAGTTCCTTTTTTTCTTCTAAAGTATTCCCCTTATGTTTCTTTCAAATTATACGGGGCACTGCCCATCCTACTAACCCTTCACCCCGTAGCTACGCCAACGATAATCATAGTGGATTACTCACCTGCTCCCGAAATACGGATTTAATGTTTAATAGCGGATCCTTTACCAAAGTGAAAATTACCTGACCACAAAGCAACAATCGTTCATCGACTCATACACGACTATCCGTTTCCTCATTTCATCGTTTCATTTCTCCAGAAAAAATTCAGTATTACACACTTGTTTTACTTAATAAGTAACACATTGGAAGTGTTATCTAAATCATGTAGAGGTATATAAAAGATTATTTTAACATTCGTAACCTATTCCGAATCGATAAGCTTGTTTCGTTGTCTTTTATTTGATTTGCACCGAAAACAAACTGCACGCAAGACACTTATAAAACGATAATTATTTGTTGACATGCCCTTTGTAACTGTAGTTCGTTTATGTTACCCTCTGAGTGGTATGTTCTTCCATGCGGGCTTAACAAACACTAGATGTGGTGTAGAATAAAGTGTATAGCTAATTGAATTCTTACTTAGCCCCTTTTATTTATAATTATGTCGTTTAACATGTTTAAGGGCATCTAGTGAATTTGTTCACATGTGCAAACAATTGATAACTGGTTCATACAATTTGTAATGTTGTAATTTTGGGGATTTGTTTTCTTTTAATACACGTCCTGTGTACAGGCATGTTAACATGAATAAATTAATTTCCGTTGTTATCAAGACATGTGGAGACAAGAAGTTATCATTCTATAAACTAGACTAATTGGTAATCTGAGACGCGATGCTTCAGTGACGAGATGTTGAGGTTCAACAGCATTAAATCAATAAATGTCAACAGTATACTCATGGCAACTATACAGCCTGTTCACACGTAAACAATGTACACGTTAATGTGTACGTGTGAAAACGCTGATATATAGACGCCAACTACAATTTAGAATTGCTCAATGACCTAAATGTGCCTCGAGTATTGGTTTTTACTAGAAAATTGGCTGCATGTTTGAGTTTTAACAACAATTATTTCCTTTTCGTTAAAAAACATGTTTCTTCGCGTTACAAAAGGCAAACAAGAAGTGCAAGGACAAACAGGACAATAACCATGATGGTTATTGAACGTGACCGAGGCATAGTAAAACTGCGGGTAAAAAGGTCGCTGTAACATACATAAAGTGGTTGTTTTATTGTAAACATGTGCGATAGTGCGAAAACTGATGAAGGTTTAATACAATATTTGTTTCTGTAGTAACTATACACGTAGTATGTCAATTGAGTGATTTATGAAAATATAATGGTAAATTAATGTCATACGACCAAATACTGGGAGACATGCAAAGTGATACTCGCGAACTCATTGCACTAACTTTGTACACAGTTGGAGACTCAAATTCGAACACTTCGATTATTTATATTGTTATAACGAAAGAGATGATATGAAAGCCGAAACCTTTGTTATGCTTATATAAGTACTACGAATACAGCGATGTATGAGAGAACCGCTAAAGTTCCAAATACATGTTGCGGATTTATTCAATCTTACAGTAGACTCCTTTTAAAAAATGACATAAACATCCAGCATAGGCCTACACTTAACATTAATTTGTTATAACATGGATTATACGTAGAGTGTATAATTATTCTCAGATATTATACATCTGTATGTTAATGTTAACACGCTAATGTTCTATGTTATCTTCGATAAAAAAATGTTGAGGTCAAAGGTTTTGTTTCAATGGTGTGGTTATTTTCTAAAATAACAAATAGTAGCAAAACATATAGCAGTAATATTTATGATGTGTGGCCACAAAACCATTACAGTTTTAAGACAGTATACAATGGTCGATTATTATCACATTTTATCAACAATTCATCACTTGTTGCGCATGCCAACACAGTTAGTAGAAGAGCTGTTAGTAGTTGAAGTACTGTGTCTAAAATGAGTTAATCCTCTTCTAAAACGGTAGGTTTATTTGTGCATGCTTGCTAGCTTCCAATGGCGTGCCAAGTGTGTGTAAGGTCGCAATGGTAATATAGCAATATACAGTGTGTCCCAGATAAAACGAAACCGGATTTCATGGCAGAAATTTTCTGTCATAATGAATAAGTTGTTTGATGAGATATACATGAATGAATAGCTCCGTTTCTCTTCTTTCATTTGATGTACAACGTATGGCACATAATTCAGGCATGACTGAATTAGAACAATGGAAATTTGGTGTTACCAAAATTCCATTTGCACGCATAAATTAAAGGTTTGGGTGAGTTTGTATGGTAGTAAACGTACTTATTTTGAAAAAGGACAAACACCTCATCAAAATTCACATTTTGATCTTTTATACGACACCTCATGATTAAAAAAATTATTATTTATGCCAGAGAACGAGTACAATGGAAACATGCTTCATTTCAGCCCAAATTAGTAACTTTCCTGATCTAGCATGTTTACCATGTTTTCCCTGATCCCCATGTTTGTGTAAATTTACTAATGCATTAAGTCAATTCTCGCTATCTTAAATAGGTCCGAAAATCTCGAAATTCGCGAGACGAGACTTTTTTCCACTTTGCGGGTCGTCACTCCCACTTCCGGTTCCGGCACGGCGCGCGTGCGCATCATTCGCACACGCTCGAAATGGATGCAATCAGCGTAACTCACACAAAATATAATGCATATAATTAAAAGCTATCGACCACACGTCTCAAATGTGTTTGTATGCAGTACATGTATACAGATCCCGGGCCTGTTACGGAAAAAATAAACGCCTCCCGCGCGCCGCACACATGCACACGACGCGTCCACGCAGTAGTCAGGAAGTTGGTATGACTAAAAGCTATCCCACAATTCCATGCGTGTTTTCGGGATTTCGATCGGATTTCGAGATAATCGCTATTTGGGGTAGCGAGAATTGTCAGTTGCTAAGTCAGGAAAGCTGAGCGGAAATCAGGCACGTGTTCATTGTACTTGTTCTCTGGCATGCATCGTTTATTTTTTGTGCATGAGGTGTCAAAAATAAGACAACAATATGAATGTTTATGAAGTGTTTGTCCTTTTTTCAAAATAAGTACGTGTACTACTCTACAAACTCACCCAAACAACTCACCTAAACTTCTGCGTGCAAATGGAATTTTGGTAACACCATTTTTCATTGTCTTAATTCAGTCCTGCATGAATTACGTGAATTAAGTTGTACATCAAATGAAAGAAGAGAAATACAGCTTTTCATACATGTATATTTTATTAAAGAAATTATTCATTATGACAGAAAGTTTCTGCCATGAAATCCGGTTTCGTTTTTTCTGGGACACTCTGTATAGTGTCCATTGTGGTGTTCAGTGGCATATCATACGTGAGCATGGTGAGTGGCTATACGTATATAACCCTAGCACATAGCACATAGCACATCAGGTTCCCGTATTAGCAATTAAACGGGTTAACCTGTTCTCCAATTGAGTTGAGAGTTGTGAGTGTGCATGATATAACTGTCAACTTTAGAGTTAAGCAGAATTACATTCAGTCATGGAGGGAGCATACTCCAATCGATGGTTAAATGGATCTCGTAACAAAATCAACAAAACTTACTAATAGCTCTAGCTAGTCTCAGAATGGTTTTCCTAATTTCTCAAAAATGTATAATAAAAATGTTCTGAGTTATAAGTATGCAGTAGACAGAGTGGACATAACAGATATATAAATACATTCTTTCGACCCTTCGTCTGTTTGTGCACATGTCACTGAAGTTACTTCATCCCATAGTCCACTTATTGCAACTGACCAATCAGCGGCAAGTCAATATACTGTAGATGTAGAGTATCTTGTAAAATTTAATATTCTAATGTTTATGTATAAATTTCATAGAGGTATTCTTCCAGAAATTTTTAATAATATGTTTAAAACCAATGACTTGTTTCATACCTATCCAACTCGTATTTGTCAAAACTTACGCAAACCCATTACTCACTTATCAATCAGAACCCATTCAATTAGCTTCACAGGTGTACATGAATGGAATTCTGTTAGTAATGAACTCAAATCTAGCACCACTCTTACTCGTTTTAAAACCTTATTTAAGCGCTTTGCATTTCATGAGCTGTCATCCATGACTGACTAGATCTCTCCCCTTTCTCCTTCTCTCCTCTTTCCTATCCTGTGTTATAATGTATAAAGTTACTGCTATCTGTTCGTTGTTTTTTTTATTGTAAATGCTTATTTATTGGGGCCTCAATTACAAGCTGCTGCTTCACCGAGGTCCCGGCTTTAATCTGTATATGATATGTACATTTATTTTGTAACATTTTGTATTTTATTTTGCCGAATAAATTCAATTCAATTCAATTCAATTCAATTCAATTCAATCTTTATGACAACCCACAAGAAAATGGACCTTGTACATGTACTATTATACCGATCGCTACACCGATGAGAGACTGACTGTAATCGACGACAAACTGGTCTACGTCGACAAAGACGACATAAATAGTGCCATTGACATTAACTACTAAATACCACATCATTGCCTGTAGATTGGTTTGTCACATCAGCACGCATGATGTCCCAAGTGGACATTGACAGTAGGATGAACACGATACACGGTCAATATAAACAAGAATTGTAAAATATGCGGGAAAATGTTTTTTTCACACCTGGGCCTCTGCAGAAAGAGATACAATCGATTGTAAGTTACAATTAAAGGGCAATGCAGCTCAAGAATAAAGTTTATCCTACTTTATACATCGTAATATGCCAGTTTATTATATGTAACATTACTCCGACTCAGATTTCTGCTTTGGAAGAAGTATGTGAAAACTATATCGGGTTTACCACTATTCATGCGAACACATGGAGGCCGCCATTATTAGGTTTGTGCGGACATACGGTCAGTGACATGCACTAATGCATTTCAATAGCACAATTCAAACCATTGTCTGAATACTTGTAGATGCTTTGACGAGTCTGCAAATCAGAAAAGCTTTGTTCGGCCCGTAGCACACGCGTCAGAGTTTGCAAAGCATGTCGGGCAATTACAAGAACATGGCCGCTCCCATCACCTTTTGCCGCCGTAAGAATGAGTGAAATGAGGGTATGTTCACGTAAGGATTTCATGGGATCCAGGAGACCAAATTGCCAAGTTATGTATCAAATAAAATGTCTGTTCACTCTCCAAACGATAATAATAGCGGAAAGCCAAAGTTTCATTGCCCTTTAATAGAAAGTCAGATTATGTGTTCTAAATGCGTAGATCTAATTGGTTGAAACGCGTACATTTTCTGACAATCAATTGTAACCTACAATCGATTGTATCTCTTTCTGCAACGGGGCCCTAGTCCCCGTTCTAGAAAGAGATGCAATCGAGTTCAAGGTTGAAATTAATTGCAAGTCTGACAATGACTTACACTTATTTGCCACTTTTCGATCGATTTCATCTCTTTCTGCAACGGGGCCCTGCTGTATCCGGTACGTTCTTCATTAAATAATGTTCTCCTTGTTCAATTAGGTGATAATTTAATAATATATTTTGATTTTCTGTTAAATATTTTATCCGGACATGTTGGCTTAGTGACAAGAGTATTCATTCCATGTACGCAATGTCCCAGGTTTAAACCCTAACTGGGTCATACCAAAGTACCTCCTGCCATAACTTTTAAAAGAAAAGGGAAACACAACGAGTCACAAGAGGACTAGAGGACCAGCCCCCTCATGTAGATTATAGACGTTTGGCTAAGGGATAGCAGGGGTGTCGATCCTGGGGGGGCAGGGGGGCGGTCGCCCCCCCAATGAAAATATTGGGGGGGCGAACATATCATTTCGCCCCCCCAATAATTCCGAAAATGAGGAAGAAAAAAATCTAGTAATATAATGCCAAAGAGGGGAAAGACACATTTATAAATAATTAATCTTCAAAATAGCCGTTTTTTAGTTTGAAAAGGACTGTAAATCTCTTTTTTGCCGCGCGCTTCGCGCGCATACAGTTTCTCATATTGCAAGTTTCATTTGGGTTGCGGGAACTCACTTTTGAAATTTGTTGGGCAGCGTAATTTCTCAAACGCACACCTCAAACGAAATTTATTAAACCCTCATCTCTAGATAGCACACCGTCACAGAAAATAAAATAATCTCGGTACATATGCGCTGAACGCAAATCAAATTGGAATATCATGTCCCCCCACATTTGAAAAAGGAGCAGATTGTCCCCCTCCCTTTGTCATTATGTATGTTTGGTTCCATACCTATATACTTCATATTACGTGAAATTTCTGTCTCAGGTGTGCACCAAATCGCACAATTTCACGCCCTAAAATACAAAAGCTCCTACCGTGGGAGGGGGACACCCCCTCCCACGCTCGGTCGCTTCGCTTCCTCGCAATGTCTCCCCTACCCTACACTTGCTTAGTTTCATGGGAGCCCAATGCCCTAGACTATATCGATGGCTCTATAGTATACATGATCACGTGGATCCATCTCATGCAAGGCTCAGTCTTTTCCTCGCTATGCCCTTTAAAAATACGTTATGAGTAGGTTCACTATTTTATACAATTTTAACACCCATGCTAGGAGCAAATGTCTGAAATCTAAAAGCTTCCGGGGGCTCCGCCCCCTGGACCCGCCATTATTGTCCCCAAATGTGGGTGCCCCCCAAAGTCAGGTCTTCGAGCCATCAAGACACTTTCAATGAGCGCATAATAAAACTTCCGGGCATGCCAATGTGGGGCTTTTAGCTCTCTCAGTGGTCACTCTGGAAAATGTTTCAAATTTCGCCCCCCCAATCTCAAAAACGGATCGACACCCCTGCTTAATCCTATCTGCAAATATAAAATGTAATAACTCAATTATATGTAGCAATATGGTTTGTTAATCTGACATTGGTATTATTCATGTAGTTAGCTTTGGGGGCTGTAGCAGATATCTGTACAATTTGTAGCAATATTTCTGTAATTATTTTTCATTACTCAGCATGGCTGGGTGGCAATGATTATCACAAATTGGTATCGATGATCAGCGGATTAAATGAACAATTCAAAATTCACACAGATCGTCCCCTCCGGATAGATTCCAATTATTCTTCCATCAGTGGGAGTAATTGACCTTTCACAGGTGGTATTTTAGGTTGCTTAGCAAGGACAAACTAGTGGGACTACATTGAAATTAAATTACATTGAATCTATGATTGTGCAGAACAATAGAGGTGAAGGTGTTTATGGCATGATTAGTAAGATACAAACCTTCCAAACCATAAGTCTCAGGTTCAAAACCCAATCAGTGGGAGTACATTGTAAAAAGCACTGAAGGCGAGGGAATTATGTCACAATTGGTAAAAAGGAAAACCTTCCAAACCATAGGTCTCAGGTTCAAAACCCAATTTAGTTGGCTAGATGGTATTTTAATTGGTTTAGCAAGGACAAATCAACGGGACTACATTGTATAGAATGAAGGTGAATGTGCCATGGCATGACACAAACCTTCATGTTAGGAGGTATGTGCCATGGCATGACACAAACCTTCCTGTTAGGAGGGCCAGGGTAAGGTGAATGTGCCATGGCATGACACAAACCTTCATGTTAGGAGGTATGTGCCATGGCATGACACAAACCTTCATGTTAGGAGGTATGTGCCATGGCATGACACAAACCTTCCTGTAAGGAGGTCCAGGGTAAGGTGAATGTGCCATGGCATGACACAAACCTTCCTGTTAGGAGGGCCAGGGTAAGGTGAATGTGCCATGGCATGACACAAACCTTCCTGTAAGGAGGTCCAGGGTAAGGTGAATGTGCCATGGCATGACACAAACCTTCCTGTAAGGAGGTCCAGGGTAAGGTGAATGTGCCATGGCATGACACAAACCTTCCTGTAAGGAGGGCCAGGGTAAGGTGAATGTGCCATGGCATGACACAAACCTTCCTGTTAGGAGGGCCAGGGTAAGGTGAATGTGCCATGGCATGACACAAACCTTCATGTTAGGAGGGCCAGGGTAAGGTGAATGTGCCATGGCATGACACAAACCTTCCTGTAAGGAGGTCCAGGGTAAGGTGAATGTGCCATGGCATGACACAAACCTTCATGTTAGGAGGGCCAGGGTAAGGTGAATGTGCCATGGCATGACACAAACCTTCCTGTTAGGAGGGCCAGGGTAAGGTGAATGTGCCATGGCATGACACAAACCTTCCTGTAAGGAGGTCCAGGGTAAGGTGAATGTGCCATGGCATGACACAAACCTTCCTGTAAGGAGGTCCAGGGTAAGGTGAATGTGCCATGGCATGACACAAACCTTCGTGTTAGGAGGTCCAGGGTAAGGTGAATGTGCCATGGCATGACACAAACCTTCCTGTAAGGAGGTCCAGGGTAAGGTGAATGTGCCATGGCATGACACAAACCTTCCTGTAAGGAGGTCCAGGGTAAGGTGAATGTGCCATGGCATGACACAAACCTTCATGTTAGGAGGTCCAGGGTTAGGTGAATGTGCCATGGCATGACACAAACCTTCCTGTAAGGAGGTCCAGGGTAAGGTGAATGTGCCATGGCATGACACAAACCTTCATGTTATGAGGTCCAGGGTAAGGTGAATGTGCCATGGCATGACACAAACCTTCCTGTAAGGAGGTCCAGGGTAAGGTGAATGTGCCATGGCATGACACAAACCTTCATGTTAGGAGGGCCAGGGTAAGGTGAATGTGCCATGGCATGACACAAACCTTCATGTTAGGAGGTCCAGGGTAAGGTGAATGTGCCATGGCATGACACAAACCTTCCTGTTAGGAGGTCCAGGGTTAGGTGAATGTGCCATGGCATGACACAAACCTTCCTGTAAGGAGGTCCAGGGTAAGGTGAATGTGCCATGGCATGACACAAACCTTCATGTTAGGAGGGCCAGGGTAAGGTGAATGTGCCATGGCATGACACAAACCTTCATGTTAGGAGGTCCAGGGTAAGGTGAATGTGCCATGGCATGACACAAACCTTCCTGTTAGGAGGTCCAGGGTTAGGTGAATGTGCCATGGCATGACACAAACCTTCCTGTTAGGAGGGCCAGGGTAAGGTGAATGTGCCATGGCATGACACAAACCTTCCTGTAAGGAGGTCCAGGGTAAGGTGAATGTGCCATGGCATGACACAAACCTTCATGTTAGGAGGTCCAGGGTTAGGTGAATGTGCCATGGCATGACACAAACCTTCCTGTTAGGAGGTCCAGGGTTCAAAACTGATCAAAGCCCCTGCATTTAAAGCCTTCAGCAAGGCATCAATACAATTTTTTTTTAAACACTTATATATAGCTTTTCAGGTGACAACTAAACTTGTTCTTTAGCGGGATTAATTGACCTTTCACTGGTTTTAATTTGAGTTGGCTTAGCAAGGACCAATCACTTGGACTACATTGAATTGAATTTATGTTGAAACTACATTGTAGATAACAATACAGGTGAATGAATGTGTTACTGTATGGCGTGATTGGTAAGATGCAAACCTTCTAAACAAGAGGTCCAGGGTTCAAAACCATATATCTTCAGCAAGACATGAATAATTTTTATTTTTGTATTTATTTATTTTATTTATTTTTTACTGAGGAAGTATAACTCAGGTGGGAACTAAACAATCAGTAATATACAGCAGCACTGGTTAACTGGAATGAATATCAGAGTTTGGTTACAGAGTTTTACAAATTGTAATTAATTAATTAATTATTTCATTTTGATAAGTGATTTCTGATTTTCAAGTCTGGGCCCTATTATAAAAAGATTTATGATTACTTGTATGATCAATCAATCATACTGATAATAATAATAATAGACCAGCATTTATATTGCGCCATCAATCTAGAAATTCTATTCCGAGGCGCATCATACTGTACAGTATATCATTACCCTGGCTGTAGCCGAGCTGCCTTGCATGCGCATCAAGCATTTCAAGGAATAAATTCCTGCCAGGTACCCATTTACTACACCTGGGTTGAGAGCAGCAAATGTGGATAAAGTGTCTTGCTGAAGGACACACGTGCCGCAGTTGGGAATCGAACCCACAACCCTCGTATTGAAAGACGAAGGCCCGAACCAATATACCACGACACTCCCACACTGATCATACAATTACAATCAATTAATTAATCGTACAATTGATTTGATTGTCCCTCATGTAATTACTTGTCTGATCTTTATGTTACAAGCCTGCTACTACTCTCACTTCTCTTTATTCTATAAAAGACACAAACAAAATTCATCATCGAAGGAGACTCATTTTTGTATCTACACACAAATGTTGACATTTTAATAGTTTACTCTCCATTTGTACAATTTACAGAATAGCTAGACATTCAAGCTATTCAAGATACATGGAAACAGAGAATGTAAAGCAAACAAATGGCGGAATAAATACTGTACAAGTGCATTAAAAAGCTTTGAAAATACATAGAAAGCACATAGTTAAAAAGCAAACATTCTTAACATAACTACAAAATGTATTAAGTACCAACATTTAGTTCATAACTTCATAATGAAATATATTTGTATTGACATGAATGCAGGATTTGCACATGACTGACAATCAAGGGGGTTTCAACCACAAATGTATGGGTTCAAACAATGTACAGATTTGAAGGGCAGAATATTTTTCAACAAGGTATGGATTTAAACACGAAATATGGTACACTTCTTGAACAATGGAAACATTGAAAAGAGTTACTTGACACAAATTTGGGGTTATAAAAGTTTAAGTAGGCAATACTTAATTAAGAACATGTTGTTGAATTTGTACATGTACATGTATAAAAACTTGAATACTTCATCTAAAAATAAATTACAATAGATGATATATTTTGGTAGAAAACAGAAATCACATAAGATATTTTATTTGATCTCAGGTTCAATGAACTGCAACCCCGAGCAATAACGTTGCCTACATGTAAGTACATGGAACATATGATAATTAGTTATGACCACATGTTGGTGTACATCTACACAAAGATTTCTTTTTTTTTCATCAGTGAGATTTCATGGATAACTCAGTGCTCGATATTTGCATAGGCCCGCTGGCCCGAGAACACTAAAAATTAGCTCCGGGCTACCAAATTTCATTGATCCTAAATTCTACTGGCCCATTCGGGCAACCAAATTTAACAGAAATTGTTATGTTTTTCTTTATATGGGGCCACCAGATTTAGGTTTTGGGCCACTCAAAGTTGAACAATCTTGTTTTTACTTGCCCGACTGGGCCACAAGGCAAAAAGGTTAATTTCTAGCATTGGATAACTAAACCCCTCAAAAAAAGTTCGGAAACTCAAGTTTGATCGATTATATCTATTTTATTAAGAAATCATAATGGTTATATTTGGTATCACTTGAAAGGGTGTGTATACCTCTTTAAAATGATACCAAATTCGTAAGCATCACGAGCACGAGGTATGTCCAGTATACTTGAGAATGGGGGAAAGTCAGAAGTGAAATGTCGCAAAATGCGCCAACAAACTTCAGTTGGAAGGTCTGACAACCATATCACGGTCTTTCTCAAGTTCAAATTCTTTCGACGATGAATATCTTGTCAATGAAGAGATTACTGTTGAATATGGTATCAGACAAAAGCCTGTTTAATTATCTTTCCAATGAAACCTCACTTGGAATAATTATGAAAGCCGGGTAGGTACAATTAAGGTGAATATTTGGGAGGATCGACAGCAAAATGTAAGCAAAATGCATTTGATTGTGTGAAATTGAAGGCGTTGCATCCAAAAACGACTTTTGTGGGGATATCTTAGTACTTTACTTTATACATAATCATTATGAAATTCAACATTATGTTAAAGCGTGTTAATTTGTCAATGAAATAATGCCCCATTCATAGTGGTTATGTGCTTGAGGTGTGTGTAGTTCCTCTAAATGTATGGGGCTCAAAATTACACGTTGTTAGGTCGACTTTCTACCGTTTGATACGTGGTAATAAGGGCATACCTACACGGTCGAAGAGGGCGCTAATATGCCAGTTCTGGCCAGTTTGCGTAGGTTTAGAGAAATTTGAAGCATTTTCAATACATCAAGTTTGTGAGTTTCCTGTATTACACACTCACATTCAGCATAATCATTGCAAATGAGACATCATATTAAAGGTAAATTAACGAGCTTTCCGATAGTGCAAAACGTAATGATGATAGAGTTATGCTTAATACAACAATATCTTACCGGAATCTTGAAACAAGAAGCCATGGTCTTAAATTCATAGCATTTATAGACCCCCATATCCGGTTTTACTGCACACACCCCAATAGCATAATTATTACAGGTGAGACATGATTTTAAAGAAAAATAAACACGCTTTCACATGATACTAAATTTACTGATGATTATGCAATTTACAACCCTAAAACATCCCTCCAATAGTCGTTTTTCGATGCAACGCCTTCAATTTCACAAAAAGAAATTCATTTTGCAACATTTCCCTTTCGGCCCTCCCCATATTCAGCTGTACCATACTTAACCTGTTAATAAAATTGTTACGGATATAACCGTATTGAAAAGATAGACACATAGGCTTTAAAATGATACCAAATTTGATAAGTTTAAATCATTTGAACACGCTACAATCTTCGATACAACCTGAACATTAAAAAATACGGCACAAGAGTCAAATTTCCCAACTGAATAGTACTTTCGGCCCGTTTTGCGACATTTGACTTCTGACCGTCCTCCATTCTGAAACGCACTGCGTATTCCCTGATTTGAAATGACTGACAAATAATGTACCATTTCAAAGGGAAATCGTCATGCATTGCAATGACACTAAAATGAACAAATACAATTTGACAATAAAAGTTATACAATCGATCAAAGTTGAGTTTCCGAACTTTTTTTGAGGGGTTTATATAACATTTATTTGTACAACCCTCTAAATAGGTAGAAAACTTCCCCTTTAACATTGGAATATAATGGGCAGGGTAAGAGTCATCATGTGCAGTAGATTTCAATGTCTGTATCTAAGCACCTACTTTTCCCTGTAAGATTCTGTTTATAATTGTTCCAGTTTTGATCCAGAACTTTGTAGTTATCAAAGAAGCAATAAATGAAATGACATGAAATATTCAATCTAACAAAGTTACTGACCGGTTAAGACATCGTGTTTTTTTTTTTTTCAGTTCAGAATGAAGTAATAATACATCTATGGTAAATAAATAGCCTCTAGTCATGGCAAGCATAGCTTATTCCTAGTGTTTGAAATAAAGGAAACATAACTCAAGATTGCACTTGCATTAAGCAGCTTCTTCATTTGTCATATAGCGTACATACTAGGACAATGACCTTTCATTGCTATGGCACTGAAATAGTTAAATAAGTCTAAAATATAACACATTTACATGCACATATCATCTGAGAGTGAGAAGAGCATTAAGCTAATTTGTGGCTAATAAATTGAGTTCTGCATACCGTATTTGCCGGTGTATAAACCGCACTGGTATATTATCCGCACCCCCAACTTTGGGTTGCCATTGAAGGGGAAAAAACAATTTCAATGATAAAACTGTGCTGGGAATCATTGCAACATAATCAACTATCATGCTTTCCCCCCTAACTTTTGTAAACGTTTAGTATACAAAACAACACAAATCACTTACTTGTTTCAGATTGGAGCACAATTCATAACAGAAAAGCATCAAGCTTTTTACCTCACATCAACTTATATTAAAGCCATATATGTGAAATTTTCAAGAAATATCTTTCTTTATCTCTGTGTATAAACCGCTCCCCCCTTTTTGCAAGTTTTTCTATATGGAAAAACGTGCGGTTAATACACCAGCAAATACAGTACTATCTTGCAGGTCAGAGCCTTCTCTCTAATTGATGCTAATTTTTCAGATGATAATTATTTTAAGTTTTGGGAATATTTATCAAAATTTTCTTTGCTCTTTTTCAATCAAAAGTAAAAGAGAGTTAATTTTTTTTTTTTTTACAAGGATCCAGAACTGTAATATTTGTTTGATCTGTAATGTACAATAAGTGACTTAGTGTCCTTCTCTTTCTCAGCTGATATCATAAAGAGCTTTGGAGATAAGAGAAATGGGGAAATGTTGATATACATACAAGGTATAAGAAACAGATAACTTCCTAACACCCTTGGTAGATTAATAAGAGAAATGTTCATAGTGGATTAGTACACAAATGATGCACAGGCTTGAGTGGATCGGTAAGAATTGGATGCACGAGTTTAACTTTGGAATGGTTTTGGACCATTTCCAAAGTTAAAAGAGTGCAGACAATTCTTACCAATCCACGAAATATGCCTGCGCAGCATTTGTTTTATAAAATGGGCGCAAAAAATGCGAAAATCAAAGTAAAGTGAGCCATGCATCAGTAAAATGCATAAGTAAAATGCATCAGTAAAAACTTTTACACGCTAATTGACCAATCAGAATGCAGGGATTTTTCTACCCATTTTATAATAACAGGTTGTTTGCATAACAACATACACTTGATACATTACTGAATAATTGATGATGAAAGAATTAAAAAGTTGCAGGTTACTTTATAAAAAAAGATTCATTGCAACACAATTGTTATAATATTTCAAATATGAGCATAAACAATTGAATACATTTTGCATACTTTATAATAAAGTAGTATAGTGTTCACTAACACTGATATTAAGATTCCAGCATTAATACATACAAACAAAAAATTATGTTTGTTTAAATGACAAAGCATTAAGTAGAACAGATGATATGAATGATTAAGTACATGGTAGTAAAAGGAAAGTATTAATATTTAAAAAAAACAGGTTTAGATTAAGTACTAATTTTGTAAAGGTAAAAACAGTTTCCAAAAAATGTATTTTGTTTTAAAGCTTATCTTTTAATATTGAATGCTTGGACAGACATAATGTATAAAGAGAGCAGAATGTAGAACACAATTATTCTACATCTTGTAAAGCTGGCCATACGTACATTACCATGTTGGTATGTGTCAAATGCATTGCATAGTCAATGCATGGCTAGCATGCATTTGTTGACATGCTAACACATGCATTGTCTATGTAATCATATGACTGGGAAATTGTGTGTATGGTGTGTACATGGTCACTACTGCCTAGTATGACCATTTACATTGTAGATGTGGCCCATGCCACCACTCAATTGTCTCTCATAAATAAAATATTCTTAAGTTACGCCCAATATGCTTGCAAGATTATTTTGGCCATAACAATTGCAAACAAATGATAAAGCATCTACCTTGCTAATAACACAACAATCAATAATAATGGAATTATATTAATACAAGTCTAAAACAGATTGTTATGAACTAAACATCTCATCACATATTTTGTTTTCAATCACAATTTAGGAATTAAAGCTAGCACACATTAAGATCTCATTTCTAAGACATCGTAGAACAAAGAAAATATATTCTTTCCTTAAAAGTTAAAAACATCAACATTTTTCTTAAATTTCACATAAACTATCAGACATCAAATCAGTAACACATAACTCTCACCTCAAAATACATCTACACATCAGGATTTGCTAAAGTAACTTCTAAATGAAAAACTAAAACATATCTTTCTGTAATTTCTCTGATTTCTTATGTACAAATATCATCTATTGTAAAGGTAAAACTATCTATATATTTTTCTCCTTTTAGACTCCTTCCTAGTAAATATTTCATAAAAGATTTAAAGGTTATTCTTGTGAACATAATCTTTGTACCGACAACATACAATTTAATTATTTCAACGTAACTTTACATATCAGACATCATACAAGAATGTTTCTGATCCTTTTTAAAACAAATGTTACGTTCGATCAAACAGAATTCAACAACAAACTTGGAATAACTCATCTTCGTAATCATAAACCATCACTTGGAATTCTATTTTTTATCTTTTATATTTTTTTCTTTTATATTCAGTCACAAAAATATGTTGTCTCCATTTTTTATGATTATTATCATTTTTTTGTTTACAACTAACCATTGATTACACATAAATACACAACTTTAAAACAACTATTTTAATATTTAATAGAGAATGTTAGTTTGACCCTTTTATCTTTCTCTCCTGTCATGCCTATTACCATTCACTAGTACTGCCTTTTCAATTACAACATCAACCCAATATTTAAATTATACATCAAATATGAGAAATTTATACTTAAAGGGATAGTTGAGTATTGGTCAAACTTAACTTTAGTAACCAAAACCTGCACGATTACGATACAAACTAATAGTTATAACTTCACCATGCTCGAAAAGTATACACAATTACAAACGACAAAGTAAAACCCCTGTTATCATTCAAAAAGAGCCGTTACAACTCGAAGTGTCAAATTAACTCGGCGCGAAGCACTAGCGTTGTAGGTCCTAATACGGGACTGTATAGTGCAGTGTGCGGTAATACGGGACTGTAGTGCAGTCACTGTGTGCGGTAATACTATACAGTAGTACGTGTATATTATGTATCGCAACCATAGAAGTATGACTCCAACACTGCCGTTGACGCAACTCGCAAGCCCCATTCGCATTCGTTCGCCTTTCGTTCACAGTCGCGCTAACACACGGAGAGACTGGTCCATGAGGCGCATATATCACTGATTTTTTGCGGAATGGAAGGAAAAATCATAATCTTAATCCACCCGGTAGTTGGATCACATATTGGAGAGTAAATTGCTGGTAAGTACCGTATCATATGTATAGTTTTAAGCACAATTAGCGTGCACACAAATATTTGGTTTCAGTTTTTTATTAGGAGATCATAGAACGCTAGTGCCTCGCACTAGCGGTTCTAAAAAGTGATACCCGGGCGTCAACCACTTTTATATGATATTTTGAAAGCAAATTTCACAACAATTAGAGCATTTGAATGGAAATTATTATTATTTCCCATGTTTTTTTCGATGATCTTTCATATGGAATTGAAATCAACCAAATCCGTTACAATCGATGTTGGGGGGGGCACTTTGGAAATTACCAAAACTCAACTTGGCCTTTAATTTAGTAATAATAAAGTTACATTTTAATTAGTAATGTCTATTTATTTTCAACAAGTTACATTTAGTTATTAGTTATTTTTTACTACTTAAGTTTAAATGATTTATAATCTATTTTTGTTTGATCTATTATCACTTAACCAACAAGTCCAACCTTTTTGTAACATATTTACTAGGTCCCTCTAACCCTCTTTTGAATATGAGCACATCATAATATGTCATAATACAATAGCCTAGGCCTTTCAACCCTCTATTTAATATGAGCACATAATGTCATAATACAATAGCCTAGGCCTTTCAACCCTCTGTTTAATATGAGCCCATAATATGTCATAATACAATAGCCTAGGCCTTCAACCCTCTATTTAATATGAGCACATAATATGTCATAATACAATAGCCTCTCAACATGTTAGTATCGATTGGGTTCAAAAGAAAAGAAAAGAAAATACCACCACCTTGCATCAATATCTTTGGCAAGTTTTTTAAGTTAATAAATATCTTCTTTAGATAGAGAAAAAGTATGATATTGCCTTTACAATAACTCTATAGTTCCGTCTTAATTGTTCAGCCTTCTTTCACACATCAATGTGTAAAATATCCATGAGGTTACTTCTAAATACATTGTAGATGAAAGATATACCATCATGGCAGTCTTTGGAAGTTTTAACAAGTATTTTTCAATCCAGTCGGTGAAAGGCTGTTCTGTTTCTAATTTTCCTTCTACACTCAACACTGCATGTAGTGATCAACAAAGGAAAACAAGAAAAGATACAACTGCAGACAGGTGACATCTTTTAGACAGGTTCCATAACATTGTCTTTCTCTGCAGAGGATCACTTTTGGTGGCCACTATAGACAGGTTGCCGCTATAGACAGGTTTGACTACAGGGGATCACTTTTGGTGGCCACTATAGGCAGGTTGGCCGCTATAGGCAGGTGTCCGCTATAAACAGGTGGCTGCTAAGACAGGTTTGACTGTAATAAGAAGCATTTTGCCAAACAATGACTAGAATCTCCCTTTGTGCACTCACGAGGTTGCACCCATTAATAACTCAAGAGGGGGCTATTGCAGTTAGACACAGCCACAAGTTTGATACTGTCATACGTAATGCTTCTCTCATCAAAGGAATTCCACTGAGAAAATCTGACATCATTGCAGATTCTCCATGAATGTCTTTGTCTTGTCTGTGATCCAGGAAACAGCCTTGACCTTTGACCTTATCACTTTCATCTTGTATAAGAATACAAATGATCACCAACAACATTTTTTGCAAAGTGAGAATTTATCTTTCAAAACAACATAACAACAATCAATTAATCATCATTTTATAGAGGTGCTATTCAATGGGTATCACAGCGCTTTACACTGGCTTACAGATACACTCTGCTGTCATTCCTGCACACAAAGTGCACATTTTCCACTTCCCAGGGAGTATTCCAGCCAGTCGCCTATTAAGCGCACATAGTGAAAAGGAACCAAGTTTCCCTCTGGGTCCATTTACATACAAATACTGCAGGGACAGATACTCATTAACAGGAAAATCAAGAGTAAGTCAGGGTGTTTCTAAAAATTGGAAACAGTAAAAAGATTTCCTCATGAAAATAACACTCAGAGAGGAAATACTGCAGCTAGACATAGGAGAAGTAATGCTTTTGTCACATCAATCTGTAAGTGAAATTACCCATCAAAACACATACAGTTGAACCTATGTATTAAAGGGTACCACCACCCAAAAATAATATTCTTATTAAAGAAAGGTAACATTTTTAGTATTCCATTCCATCAACAAGTTCACAAAAATATGTTTCCAGAAAGAAAAAAAAAAATTGGAAACGCATCACCATGCTAAAGCATGCGTTAATGCGGTCTGAATGCGAAGACTGCGATGCGTCCGGTGAATTGCGATGTGTGTGCAGAGCGAACGAATCGCTCGGGAATCTATTGTCTACAAACGTACGCGTGAATAGCATTGGCGCACTCGCAAATGGTTGGCCCGTATGGAACCAGGAAATAGCAGTGGTTCCGTAAGTGGTGGAAATTAATTGCTTTTTTTATGAATTACACAACCCTTTACAAAATGTTGGGTATCTATTTGATATCACAAAACGGTACCAAAACATATAATAATGTGTTGTTCTTTGCCTGGTGGTCCCCTTTAAGACCTGCCAAGGGAAACAGTATAGTGGTCTTTGTCAGCAGGTGGTCACTATAGACAGGTTGAATAACATGCTTCTGAGGAGTGCCAAGATGACTGGTTGCTAGAGCAGATTTGACTGTACATACAAAATACTGCCGCAAACATAGATTGAATACCCAGAAATTTATTTTTGTTGTTGAATCAATTGAAATTCGATACATGGATAATGCTGCAGCAAAAGTTAATAAAAACTGTAATATTATGGACAAAGATTGAGGGTAAGCGAGCGCACCTCAGTACTCTTCGTCCGAGCTGAGAAGCGTTGTCTTCTCCGTGTGACCTGATCTCTTGCTGCCCATCCCCAGGCCACTACGCCCCTTGTTCATCGCCGACGCAAGCCCCCTCCCCTTGCCGTTACTCTCATTGGGGGCACCTCCCCCTCCCCCTCCTCCCCCACCCCCACCTGCTGGGTTGGTCATCTCCTTGCCGTTGTTCTGTGGGTAGTGGCGGTAGTAGCCGGTGTCCATCTCTCCATCCGTCTGACCCTGCTGCATGTACTGCTGGTAGGCAGGGGAGAAGTTGTGGATGGTGTCGTTGAGCATGTCTCTGGGGTTCACCGTGTCCTTCAGGTTGTTGGAAATACTCTGTTGCTGTTGGGATAAAACAAAATATAAAACAGGGAGAAAATATGGTCATAATCTGAATTATATGGAGCAGGACACTGATTTCTGTTTCATAGAGAAGTTGTGGATGGTGTCATTGAGCATGTATCAAGGGTTCACAGTGACCTTGACGTTGTAGATACTTTGCTGCTGTAATGGGGAAAAATATAGATATAAACTTCAGATATCATAATAAAAATGTGAAAAGACAGGGACAAAATAGGGTTGACATCTTTAACTATGCGGAGAAGGACACTGTTTTCTGCAGCATGTACTGCTGGTAGGCTCAAGAGTTGTGTATGGTGTCATTGAGTATGTCACAGTGTCCTTGACGTTATTGGAGATACTCTGCTGCTGTTGGGATAACACAAACAACACAAATGAAAACATCATGAAATAGAGGTGTAAAATTGTGACAATGTTAGATATCCAGAGTCAAACACTAGTTTGTACTACATGCATGTCATGCAAGTGGTAAGCAGGGGAGGCAGTGTGGATTATTTTGTTTTCTGTCTCAAATTACAGTGCATTCCAAGTTGATAGACATAATCTGCTGCTGTATGAGATATAACCATCATAAATGATATATAATTTGCCATTTGGAAACTAGCCCAAATATGTAATCAAACTGGATCTTTATAAATTCATTTCAGTACAGCGAATTCTCTTACCGGCAGGGATGATCCCAGATGCTGTTTCTCCATGTAGACATCGTAGGGGAATGCGTAGCGGAGGCCGACTGCACAGAAGAACATCTCAATGCAGATGAGGAAGTTCTGGTAGCCAGCGGAGACTGTACCGGCCGGGATGGATGATTTCCCATCCTTTGTTGTGGCCGGGCTGATCCCACCAGCTAACTCCAGGATGGCCAGTAAAACACCTAGGGATGGAAAAGAAATTACCAGTTGGTTAGACACCAGTGTTGGGTCCAAGACCAGAGGGTCCGAGATCAAGATCAAGACCAAGATCCGCAGCTCAAGATCGAGATCAGAACCTCTGAGTTCAAGATCAGAAATGTCCGAGATCAAGAACAAGATCGAGATTACTGATGCCAATCTTGAGACTGGTCTCGAGATCAAGATAGATCAGACAGTCCGAGATCAAGATCAAGACCAAGATCCGCAGCTCAAGATCGAGATCAGAACCTCTGAGATCAAGATCAGAAATATCCGAGATCAAGAACAAGATCGAGATTACTGATGCCGATCTCGAGACTCAAGATCGATCTCGAGATACCCAACACTGTTAGACACTGACTATGGTTATACTGTATATGGGTAAATGTTATTACCTACACATTACTGCAATATGCAACTTCAACCTCTCTGACAAGTGTCAGACTAATCAGCAAGTTGATTGTGGTCACTACCAAGGGAGAATAACCCAAGTTGTCAACTAAGGATCTCTAGTTACATACTTAGTCCTATCATCTAAAATAGACTTAGAATTAAACTATTAAAGCTAGTGTGGTTGTATGGATAAAGGCAAAAGCAGTTGATAACAGATACTATTTCCAATAACACACAGATCTAGTTTCCACAGATTGGCTAAAATCAAACAACAGGGGGCAGCATACCACTTGTATGACACTACAATATTCATTCAAGTAAAGCACTGATAAAGCATGAAATATATATTTTTTGTAAGCATGTTATTTTCTGTTATTGTAGTTATTTTTCAATACAATTCAGACTGGAATATTGACCCAAAGGTATTTAAATATAATTTGGTTTGCCAGGCCACTGTGGGAAATATTCACTTCAGAACACCTGCTAAAGAGGTAAAATATACTATGCAAATGCCTACCAATTAAGTGGAGACTACGGTAGAAAGATGGGACACAAGTATCTACACATACTAACCTTGCCAGAAGGAGACGAAAATGATGGACTTGACGAGGAAAAACTTGAGGACGGGTTGATAAGGTGTGAGGAGCTGTCTCGTGGCAAAGTAGAAGAGGAAGAGAGCATACAGGGCCAGGCTGATGGATATATTGTAGGTGATCATGACATACAGGTAGCCATCAGTAACCCTGAGAAATAAAGTAAGATAAGACAATACATTAGCCTTGTGACCTTTGACCTCATGACCCCTATGACATCATCAGTAGAAGAGGAAGAGAGCATACAGGGCCAGGCTGATGGATATATTGTAGGTGATCATGACATACAGGTAGCCATCAGTAACCCTGAGAAATAAAGTAAGATAAGACATCAGTACCCTGAGAAATAAAGTAAGATAGAACATTACATTAGCCTTGTGACCTTTGACCCTCAATGACCCCTATGAAATCCCTAATCCCTCATCAGTAGAAGAGGAAGAGAGCAATACAGGGCCAGGCTGATGGATATATTGTAGGTGATCATGACATACAGGTAGCCATCAGTAACACTGTGAAACGATAGTAAGCAAGATAGTATATTTAGCCTCATGACCTTTGACCTCATGACCCCTACGACCTCAACAATAGAAGAGGAAGAGAGCATACCAGGGCCAGTGCTGATGGATATATTGTAGGTGATCATGACATACAGGGTAGCCCATCAGTAACCCTGTAAACATATGAAATTAAGATAGTATATT
>JBAMJV010001150.1:0-40320 GCA_037951105.1 Echinarachnius parma | reverse complement strand
TCTGGGGTGGCAATGCATATGTCACAGATGCAGATACCAAGTTATATGAAGGTAAACATTCAAAAAGAGATTATGGTAACATTATTTGTTCATGCTTCTGTCTAAAATTAACTAACATAATTATAGTTATTGCATTTGCTCTGTCAATGGATTTACTGATTTTAACGCCACAGGTGCAGATCATACAAAGATTTGTTTACCTTGGAAGGGTAACCTCTTCAGTGCTTTTTGCACTGTTTTTCCAGAGGGCCTTGCTCCCTTTGTTATTATCGTAGTCATGGGTTACACACCAAAAATCAATCCGGAACTTAAATTTGCACCCTCTGTACTCCTTGGGGAGTATTCCAGCCAGTGCTTCTTATGAGGTGCACACATGCTTCACACAAACCCTCAACTTGTACTGAGTACCATTTTAATATACCTGGGTGGAGAGAAATAGTGCAGAGAGCCTGCAGAGTACCTGATCTGCTGATCAAATTATTTGTTTGTCCTTGCAGATGTAAGAGCTGTCATAAAATGAAGTGGCAGGATGCTTCCGTAGATAGAAGCTATGTACAGAGCCGATTACTTTTCAAAGCTGTGGAAATACCAGCCAACTGCTTTCCAAAGCTGTGGAAATACCTGCAGGAACATGAATATTGTTGGCATTATTTTCATATTGTCATTGAAGAAAATTACAAGAAAACCCACAAAATGTGGATAATCTTTGTGTATTATTTGCAGCAGTATTGAGATGTCAAAAAATGGAGCGAAAGAATGTGAGCCCTGATGGAAGCAATGAACGGGGCAGATTTGTTTTCCTGAGCTGTAGATATACCTGCTGGTACATGAATATTATTTACATAAATTTGAAATTATCATTCAAGAAATTCAAAAGAACACATAAAACTTGAATAACGTTTTGATTTATTTTCATCTGTAAGAGACGTCAGTAAATGGAGTGAAAGAATGCTGATTATTTTCCTGATCGTTAGTAATGAATAATGTTGGTATTTTTCTCAAGATGTCATTGAATGAAATTACAAGGGCACAAAATGTGAATAATCTTTATGTTTTTGCAGCTGTAAGAAACGTCAGTAAGTGGAGTGACAGGATGCCAGCCCCAGTGGTAGCAGTGTACAGAGCTGATTATTTTCCTGAGCAGTAGAAAAACCTGTTGGTACATCAATATTGTTGGCATTATTTTCAATTTGCCATTGAATGAGATTTAAAGAAAAAAAATGTGAATAATCTTTATATATTTTCAGCTGTAAGAGATGTCAGTAAGTGGAGTGACAGGATGCGAGCCCCAATGGAAGCGATATACGGAGCGGATTACTTTCCTGAGCTGTGGAGCACTTGGTGTGATGGAATCTCAGCATACAAAGAGAATGAGGGAGGAGACATTTGCAAGAAGGTATATATACTCCGCAAAAAAAGAAACTGGACACTTGTATAAGTTGAAATATTTAATATTAATGTACAATAAAGTGTAGATTATCATATATCAAATTAAAGGGAATTTAGTCCTCTGCAGGCAGGGTATAAATTAAAGGTGTAATCGTTCATGCATGAAATGCCATGGTCAATTAACAATAGCAAGGTCTGTTTTAAAAAATAGCAAAAACAATGGAGGACCACACCATTCGACTGAAATGATCAGGATGATAGTAAGCGTTTCACTTAAAACAAGATGTGCGGGGCAAGTAAATATTGACATTATTTAACTTTATTGTTATGAACAAACTCTGAAAATACAAATTTGTCAATAAAACAGGGCCAGGTTATGAGAGCATCATCATACTGGTCTGTATTAGAGGCATGAAGCTTGTCTGATTGAGTGTGTCCCCTGAAATTTTAACCATATTTACCTAGAGAAATGTCTGCCCAGCTGTTTGACCAATGGTGACATCAGGTTTTGAAGATCTTTGGGCTACGGTAAAATTGAGAAGAATTTATACCATTTTTCATGCTGAAATAAGGGCACAAACTGTGGTTTCGACTAATAAAACCTTTGCCATGGAATTCCCCATTTTGTTACTTTTGGATGAAAATAAAACCTATAACGTTCACAATTTGTCTTCATTTATACTTTGTATTGAGATGAAGATAGGAAAAGGTCACATTTGTATTGAAAAATTATGCCATGTCATGAACATAGCGTTTTAGATTATGCTTATCAACATTTATATGGTTGAGTGGATGTTCCATTTTTGCTTTTTTTGAAAACAGACCTTGCTGTGGTTAATTGACCGTGACAAGTCATGCATGAATGATTTCATCTTGATTTCATGCTAATATTGAAGAGGGTCGTTTTATCTTTAATTTGATATACAATATCAATACATTGTATATTTTATTGTAAATGAATATGAAATATTTGGTCTTATACAAGTGTCCAGTTTCTTTTTTTGTGGAGTATACATCTACATTGTCACTAAAGAGTATTGGTTCTTCCTGAAAATCTAGTTGTGAGGTTTTTGCTTGGATTTGAATCCATGTGAGAGTAAACTTAGCAAACAAACCTTAAACATTACTCAAGCATATCTTCAAATATTAACTGCATTTGTTTAATTGATAACGATGTGTTTTATATGTTATTTTATATTTACCACTATGAATTCTTTGTATTGCATTTCATTGTGAATTATGATATTGTCAAAAATTATTTCATGTCAATGGCAATGCATACATGCAAACAGATTTTCCCATTTTGGATTGCCCAAAACCGGAATTGGGAGGCACTGAATAATGAAAACAGTTGCCATAGTTGTGTAATTTGAACCCTTCTTTGTGGTAGCTCAGACAGACCAGTAAAATAAAGACAGTCCAAAATTTGATTGCCCAAAACCAGTATTGGGAGGCACTAAATAATGGTGAAAAAAAATGCCCAAGTTGTTGATTTTGATTCCCCAGACAGCTGGCCAGCTGGCATTTGCTGGCCAGCAGTGATAATTTTGAGCCCTGACCTACATTATATATTATGTGGCATCAGTGAAATACTGGCTATTAATATTCAAGCAACACAATATAATTAATGGGTATTTCTAATTTGTTTTGTCCTATCAGGAGGCGCAGAATATCTCATGTCCCACCCTCATCGTTCATGGCGACCTGGATGCTATGGTTCCTATGGAACACCCGCAGTTCCTTGCCAACACCATCAAAGGAGCAAAGTAAGTAGAGAGAAGTGTTATCTATGATTATATATATGAACCAGGTAGAGTTTTTGAAAATTGGTATTTCTTAGTTGCAAAAAGAGATGCAATTAATTGTAAGTCAGATCATGTGACTAATTGCGCAGATCTGATTGGCTGAAATGCGCAAATTTTATGACTTGCATTTAAATGCATCTCTTTCTGCAACAGGGCCCAATTGTGGACCAGCAACATTTACCATGGTAATTAGCATCATTGGTTATGTCAATATGATAGAGTAACATACAAATTACAGAAGGTAGCAGAGCACACATATACCACCCTTACTAAATCATGCATAAATGATTACACAAACATATCTAGAGATCAGTGGATCTAGGGCTCGTCCTGGGTCATGATCGTTGTCTGGGCCACAGGTGTAGGACATCTGCCCAATCCTGTTATTTCATGGTGACCTGGTGACCTAGAATATATTTAGTAATAAGACCATCTTGAAGGCTGCTTAACCCTAACCAGGCCGGGTTATTTTGGCTATGCTATAGCCGGGGGGGGGGGGGTGGATTCCACCCCCCCCTGAGATCTCGGCCGCCGAACGCGCGGCCAACGAAAAAACTAATGAAGTCGCGCGGCAAAACCTGCGCGCGTTGCGGAATTATCGCGCGAAAAGTCGAGGGGGGGGTGGATTCCACCCCCCCCCCCCCCCGGCCTGGTTAGGGTTAAGGGTTTGAGAGGTTGGAATTTGTCTTTGTCTCCCATAGGAGATGCAGAATAATTCCTACCCCACCCTCATCGTTCATGGTGACCTTGACGCTATGTTTCCTACAAAACATCTGCAGTTCCTTACCATGACATTCACACAGGCAAAATAAGTTGAATAGAAAATTGCAGTGTTGAATATTCTTCTTGCAAAGAAATTATTTAAAATTGAATACTATATAACTTTTCTTCCCCTATAAACTTAATGAGAATGGTTGGTAGAAATACTTGATTGCAAATACAAGTTGCATCTCCTTGAACATTGATAATGTCATGGCAAGTTCCTTTTCCAATGTGTTTGGAGAATTTTCACTAATATAATTGTTATTGATGACTTAATCTATTTCTCCTCTATTTTGCAGAGCGGTCCACTGGCCCAAGGCAAAACACAACCTTCACATGAGGTATGCAGACGAGTTCAACCAGTTGGTGGAGGAGTTTCTCACAGGTGGAGGAAGCAGGCTGTAGGGTGTGACTCTCCCATCTGGAACAATCATTTTTCATCCTATCCAAGGGGTGGGACGTTTTTCTGTGGAATCCATCAATCAATCCTGCATATGAATCATTGAGAGGCATGTTTCTTAGGGGTGGCGTCAAATCTATCACTGTCGTCCTACCGCAGGATCCCGCTTGGGCCCGAGCCTGGCCGATCGGTGGGGTGTGGGATACCGCAGAACGATTGAGAACGATTTGTTTTCCCCGATCCCCTGCAGGAGGACGGGAATGTACATTCATGGTCTTACCGCGGGGGAACGATATCGTTCTGCCGCGGGATGCCGCGGTCTCAGGGTACCGTACCCGGTACGATACAAATGAGGTATTTGATATAGCGCCGCGTGCGTAGCGCGCACTTCGCTAGCTAGCTAGCTAGCTAGGCTAGGCCCGGCCGGGTGCGTATACCTACGCGGTTGCCCCGGCGCGGCTGCATGCTGGCTTTCGATGATGTACATATATTACGATACGTAGTGTACGCGGATCATGCATGCATATAATGCAATTCGAATCCTGAGCTGAGCTAGCTGCGCTGAGGCCAATTTTCAACCTACTTCTATTCTAAAGTTAGTAAGTTATGTATTTAACGTTTACTGATTTGTTTGTATTGAGTTTGCATTGTGTAAAAACAAAACAAAATTAAATTGTTATGACAATCTACATTCTGATTTGTATGAGTGACAGTGCATTACTTTGACAAGTGCAGACTGCAGGTTTTGACTTGCTAGTAGTAGTACCGTAGGCAGCTCAACCAGTAACGGATCACTTTTTAGTGCAAACAATTTATTGCAAAGAGAAATTATTTTTCATGGACTTATCATACATCATTGCATTGGAAAGCTAAAATGGTGTAGATTATGAATATTGTAAATGTAGATTCAAACTCATTCCGTCGCTAATACCTTTTACGAACCCAATGGCTTACGCTCTTCACTAGGCCTGTCATAGTCGGTACCGGTGCGCGTGCGTGTATGTAAACTATGTACTTGCTGTACGTCCGTGTACACTGCGCCATGCGGCAAGAATCGGGAAGCCGCGACCCGCCGCTTTGAGTCCCGCTGCGGCGGGACGAATTCCTTTCCACAGCTTGTGACAGCTGATCGGGAGGCTGCGGCGTACCGCGTGGAACGGTAGAACCCGCATGTTCTAGTACAAATGCGTGCTGGAATCGTCCCAAGCGGGATCCTGCGGTAGGACGACAGTGATAGATTTGACGCCACCCCTTACAACGTGAGTTCGGATTTATATAGGACAGCTACTATAAAATATACTCTACTGCCAGTGCAATGCATGTAATCACACAATGTATTGGCTCATTGGGTCTGATTTCATGCGTGGCATAAGAGGCCAGTTTGAGGCATGTAATAGCACACAACATGAGTAAGCTTGTTACATACCATTTCATTCAAGTCAAAAGATGTTGCTAGGTCTTCAGGCAGATGTGCTCACCATTGATTTTACTTGCTTCCCTACAGTATATTGGTCTTCCATTGTGAATGTGTGGAATTTGAGTGAATTAAGCTTATGATAAAAAAGATTTGCATGTTACATGCAGGAAAAAGGGTGTAGACCGTTTGACTGTAGACAGTGTACATATATGCATACAAAATGAAATAAGATTTTAAAGTTAAATGATTTCATTTAATTGCCCAATTTAACACAAATCCCAAAATACATGTGTTTCGTCAAGCAATTTTGCCATGCCTTTATAGTTATAGACATAATCATGATTCATGAGATTTGAGAATAACTGGTTCTCAAGAATACCTTTAAAAAGTATTTGCATGATTTATCAATAATTCAAAATCTTATTATTTGCATAGTTATACCTCCCTCTCAGAAAGGAAATTAAATTTCAGCTTGTACTAGTTCAAATTCTTGCCTGTGCCTTAATTGAATAAAATGTTTCTAGAGATTTGTATACATAATGACTGGAATTATTTTGTTTAACAATGGATTAAAATGCTAATGATTTTATAGAGCACTGCACATTATTCTCTTATTGCCAAAATAATGAATACATTTCAGCTATTCAGAAGTACTAGATAGTTCAATATTTGATGTAAATAGAAAATGTTGAATTAATTCTGATTCTTAATTCATTTTACATCTGGCCTTTCGTAAAACGGTGGTCTAGAAAACATGGTTTGAAATGATCTCGTCTATGGTGCATTCAAACAATATTTAAAGGTATGATTTAAAGCCATTAGGTATTATCCACATTTGATGTGGACTATGTTGCAGGTAAAACTTGCTCATGCGATTGTGTAATTATATTCCAAGAATAATGTGGTTTTATTTTCTTGTATGTATGTCATAGCTTAGTGTTTATCATTAAAGATGCTCTCTTACCTCATAGTTGTATCATTAAAAATATAATTCTTTGAATGAAACCTTTTGCAGGAGGCCATATTTGTTCTTTTTTTTCATGAAATCTTGTAATGCAGAGATGCCAACTTTTACAAACCAAAAAAAGGTACTGAGAGGTAAAAAACAGTATTTTTGACCCAAAACTGTATTTTCAGAGCAGCCAAACTCTAGAAGGAAATTTGTTTCCTTTTTTCGCGAAGCCAATTCGCCCAGCAAAAATACTCTTTACGTGTGCATCAATATAAAAGTTGGTTCAGTCAATCACACCTCTAGATCGCTAGAGGTAAAAAGTGCAATTTGTATTACAGCAGTTACACGACTGGGTCTAGCAATGCAGAGTTTTAGTGGTCTGATTCATGGCAAAGCCCATTTTTTTTGGCTCATTTTCATTTATTCATTAATAGTATATTTTTAAAATGTTTCACTATATCATATGTATGAATTAACTTATAATTATATATGCTGAATCACTTCAGTTGATTCCACACACTTATTTTTTTTGCAAAATTGATTAGTTCTCATCCTATGGGTTTGCGTAAGGGTTATGTATAGCTTCTGATTAGCAAAAACGAAACGGTTTCTGGTTAGTACTGTTGTTAGTAGAGCAGTGTTGTTCCTTTTTGTTTGGATGTCTTTGTAATTGAATATTATTCATTTACACTCTTTTTGATAAGGTTATGATTTTGCAATATTGCTGAAATTCAGCTTTTCTTTCATTTCATTTTATAACAATGCATTTGGGAGTATATTTTAGTTTAATACAATTATTGGTGATATGATATGATCGGGTATGTATGTATATTCATCTAAATTTGGTTTGTGATGACATTTTTGAGAAGAGGTTAAACCGTTAATGAAAGGGCACCAACATCCTAAAATAATTGTTTGGTATACAAAAATGATTAAAAGTGAATTATGTTGCAATTAAAGCCCGGCGCAGACAGAGCCGACTCGACCCGATCCGACTGGTTTAAATCAGGCTAGAGATGGGCCCGGTCGGTCGGAGCAGATTTATCGCGTTGAATCGGCCCCAACTGGCATCCGACTGTCTCTCGAATGGCAAAATGTGTGTCGCGAGGCACTGAAAACTGAGCCGATCGGAATGACAACCAGTCGAGTCGGTTCTGTCTGCGCCGGGCATTAGTCTCTTACATATGCATTATTTGTGGGTGTTGGTTCCCTTTAAGAATCATTTGTGATGAATGGAAGTGGAATGGAAAAAAAGAGATTTGTTAAAGAATATATGTGACCTTACACCACAAAACGACCGTAATGTCGCCATGGTAGTTTGTCTGTTATAGCTAAAATAGTCAAATTTTGTTTAAAATATGAGATTCAGGTTTTGGATATTTCCTTAATCTAACTTCTGTGAAATTTTGAGCGTCAGAAATCATGTGTAAATATGATTTTTCTTCAAATAAAAATGATCATATTTCAGCGCTTGAATGGACGCTTAACTTTAACGCGGCCCGTTTTCTCCGTAACTTTAAAACTGTTTCAGCCACGTTCCAAATGTTTGGCACTCTTTTTTAGAGGGTTTGCTAAGTCCAAATTTGACAAATTATATACCATTTTAAAGGTAATGAATTCTATTTTTATGTCATGTGAAAATCAGCACAATCATTTTTCCCGACTTATTGGTCGTTTTGTGGTGTAAGGTCACATATGAGTTTGATTACACATATAATAGTCTATTTTGGACAGCTCGATTTTATATGTTGTAGGTACATGTATGTATCTTGCTGATGATGATGACCCACAGCACTTGTATGGTGTCATTTATCTGTTCAAACATTCAAAGGCGCCTGCTCCTCCAAAAGGTAACTCATTAACTGCACATTTGCTTACAAAGATTTGTCAAGTTTGTCAGCGCTGCAAAGAACAGGACGGGCATTCAAAGTTCAAACAAACATAGACAAACCCCAAAACAGACACGAACAAGCACACATTCAACGTACAAAGAATACAGTCTTTTGAAATCATAGTACAATACAACATATTTTAGAATGTTATGAAAATGTAAATATATTTCTCATGATATTTACAAACCAAATATTTATCTAAGGAAAATACAATGTACAAATTCATAGCAATTTCATTGCTCCCGTTCCAACAGGTTCACTGTACAAAACATTAGTTTCCTATTTCAAAAGAGCCTCCAACAAAAATTATGTTTACTACTGAAACCAGTTATATCTCCATCAAAGAAGGTTACAACGCATATCTTTCTATAATTCCATTATGTGATTGAAATCATGTACTGCAGGCATTTGACTATGTCACTGACAAAATCGTCTCATGCAATATTGTACACAAGGTAGTCAATTTCTATAAATAAAACAAATTCAAGGAACAATTCAAAATCATAACTTTCTACAACATTTCTCATTAGGGTGAAATATGAATACATTAATGAACAAATTGGTATTAGTAGACCAATCTTATTAAAGGGCAATGAAACTATGGCTTTCGGCTATTATTATCGTTTAGAGGGTTTACAGACATTTTATTTGATACATAACTTGGCAATTTTGGCCTCCTGGATCCCATGAAATCCTTACATGAACATACCCACATTTTACTAATTCTTACGGCGGCAAAAGGTGATGGGAGCGGCCATGTTCTTGTAATTGCCCGACATGCTTTGCAAACTATGACGAGTGCGCTACGGGTCGAACAAAAAGCTTTTCACCGATTTACAGACTCGTCAAAGCAGCTACAAGTATTCAGACAATGGTAACAATAGGTCCTATTGAAATGCATTAGTGCATATCACTGACCATAAGTCCGCACACACCTAATAATGGCGGCCTCCAGTGTTCGCATGAATAGTGGTAAGCCCGATAGAGTTTTCACATATTTCTCCCAAAGCAGAAATCTGAGTCGGAGTTATGTTATATATAATAAAAAGGCATATTACGATATATCAAGTAGGATAAACTCTATTCTTGAGTTGCATTGCCCTTTAATCTCTCTGAAGCAGCCTCTTATAAAGCCTAAATAATATGTATTGAATGCCTAAGGGATATTTGACTTGCATGTCACAATATTAATATTTGTTATACTAAAACCATACATACTCTACAGGGTAAAGCATTTTTCACCAACATTTTCACATGATGATGCCGATGGTGGTCATGAAGATATGATGATGATGATGATTGTGATGATGCACTTTTTACCAAGACCAAGATGTATCGGGAGTGCTTTACATTATTATTAACCAAGTCACTTGATACACACTGCAATCAATCTATTATGCACCTGTGGAATTTCTTAACTCCATTATTAAAGGAGTATTCAATACACAGAATGTTTATATTGATTTCATCATTGGTTTACATTAACTGTACCAAAGTATTATGTCACACATGTTCGTTGCCATGGGTGATGGTTTTAAACAATGCCAGGCAAGCTACAACTTTCTGACCCAGTAGTATCGAAAGTAGCAATTAGCCAGCTTGGACTTGCTATAAAATGCCCACATCAAAGAAAATCGTTTATAAGCAGAACTAATTTAGAACAAACTAATGATTGTGATGTTATCAATTTGGTGCTGTATAGGGTTACACTGTAAATCAACAGACAAAACAAAACTCATAATAAAAATTGCACTTTCATGTAAAAATAAAACTATACAATATTAACATCGAGTAACTTTGCCACTATTATTCAAAGAAAATATTCCAATAAGAATTATAAATAACTTATCCTTAGATGGAAGATAACAGAAAATGTGCTACTAACGTATACGAAGTTCAGATCTGGAATTTCAAATAAATCTTGTTATTAAATGATGGAACCAAAGTTTAATCACTATAATAGCCAATGCTCTATTTGTATGATAGTCTCTGGAATAGTTACTCAATATATTGTTTGGTCATGGAAAATGAATCAAGTCATATCTTCTTTAGCACAAGCTGCTGGAATCATAGACAGGGCACATGTAAACTCTACATCTCACAAACCTATAAATAAACTATTTTAAAGTTAAATACAGTCTCTTGAGAATTAAGAACTAGTGAAAGAATTTGAGCTATTAATTGATGCTTCACTGAAATAAATTAAGCTATGAATTTAATGGCTCCAGAAATCTCCAGATTTTAAAGTTTTAATCTCTTGATGTCTTCTGATCGGAAATCTAACCTGTAAACGGAAAAAAAGGAAATAAAGATAAATAAAGGTTAACAACAGCTCATGTCAAGCTTAACTAGTGTCTGCGTAAGGTTAGGCTTAGGGTTTGAACATGAATTAAATGGAAAATACACTCTGTGAAATGTGTATTTACTATTATTTATTATTCACAGTTGAAGATATACATTTGAATAACTTTCAGGTAATCACGATTTATATTGTAGTAGGCTAGCATGTTAATACCAGATATCCAAAGTTTTAAAGCTTTTAAGGACAAACAAATACAAATATGATAATACACAGTATTTGAGATGTAGCCGTCATATCTCAATAATTGAGAGGGCAAAGGGATAACATAACTTATCTTTATATATAGAGTGTATAAAAAAAAAGGTACCTGAAGTTCAAAGGTCAACTATTTCAAAATAATACATTTTCATACCATGAAACTGATATTAATGTAAAGAGTAACTATTTAGCTTTCATTTGATACCTTTCCTGAATCAACAGTGCTACACATTGCCGAGTTCTTTGTTGTTGAAGATGACCAGTGCAACACCCACTTTTTGCAAGTTATGGCTAATCATTTGATTTCTTGAAATCAATGGTGCCATGTGAATTCATCACTTCTAACATGTTTTTATCGTTTATCGTTTATATGTTTTATTGTCATTTTGCTCTCAGAAATAGACTACGGGAAGTCTTTGGGGAACATGGGGAAAGGGTAATTATTGTGCCTAATCATTAAGTGGGATGGCTACCAATGCCCCCTTTTTTAACACCTTGTGACTTATTTATGTTGGAACATTTAAAGAGCAAGGTGTTTTCATCTCCTCATGACCTGGATGATGTGTGGGCCACATTCGACACATGATTGATGTTTTGAATAACACAAAATATAAATATCTACAATAGTCACGCAACATTAAAATGTGGCACCATTGATTTCAGGAATGTATTCATTCGTCCAAACTTGCAAAAAGTGCGTTTCGCACCTGTCCTCTTCAACAACAAAGAACTCAGCAATGCGTGGCACTGCTGATTCAGAAAAGATATCAAATGAAAGCTTAATAGTTACTCCTTACATCTATATCACTTTTATGGTATGCAAACATAGAATTTTGAAATGATTGACCTTAGAACTTCAGGTACCTTTTTTTGTATACGCTCTGTGTAGGTGATAATTAGAGCAGGTTTGACTGTTGTAACTTTATAAATGTTCTTACCGTAATGAAAGCACTTGTCTGACCTCAGCAGGGGTGAGGCGCCAGGTCAGTGGTCCCGAGTTTGACCCCCAGTAGTCCAGGATCTCTGTCACCTAGTACAAAATAATTGATTCATATAGGGTATGATTGATCGTTACCAATTAGCGCTTTACAAGTTTATTATCAACCTGGTAATCGGACACAGCCACTATAAATCCACAAAAGGCATGCACTTTTTACTCTCTTGGCAGCAATACATTATGGGACTTCAATCAAATCAATATCATTGGAAAATTCTTCAGAATGATATGTGATAATTTCATAGAAAAGAAACACTGTTTACCTAGTGAAAAAGTGAACATTTATGCGAGATACTATTCACCTACTGAAATAAAAACCCATCTAATTATTCTGTTACCATACGCCAAACAACAAAGTATGAGAGAAATGTGGAAGCTCCAAGTGATTTTGGTTGAATTTGACAAAGTTAGCGGATCACTGTCTTGCTGTAGTTCAAACTTGTCAGGTATCCTCTATTGAGTAATCTGATGCATGAAGGACATAGGTACACATGGGGAGTTGGGTGCCAGCAGATAAAGAGTTCATTCAAGAGGGTATGATGCTAGCAATATTTAAGATTTGATTATGACATGCAGCAAGAGAGAACTCACTCTTTCCAAGTTGAGTATAGTAGCCATCTGAGTCAGCCTGGCAAACTTGTCTCGTATCGTCCACTGAGTGACTGACGTGAGGTAGCCCACCAGAGAACGCAGCTCCTTGTCAAACTGGAGACCGCCCAACTGCATGGCAGAGAAATACATTTGATACAATTTCAATAATAGATTTATAAATCACATACATGCAACTTTTTTTGGCTCAAACTTTTCTGTAACAATGACCAATAGACGATTGCCCACCAAAGACCACCTTGTGAAACTGAAGACCCAACCCCCCATTTCTCTCATAACTAAAAGAAACTAGTAATATTACTCATATAATATGAGAACATACCACACATCATTCATTTTAGCTCAACTTTTCAATAACCTCAGTCCCAAGCCATCATGTGCATTTACAAAAAATTTTTTTTTTGTCAACACGCTTACAGAAAATTGGAAAGATAGTTTATAAATCCCCTATCAAATATCATGATTATTACAAACAAACAATGAGTCATCTGACACTATTTAGAACACAATAATACTTAGTCTTAACTTACCCTGTTAAACACTGATTTGAGAACAGCCTTTTCCAGTTGAACGGTCACTTCAGTTGTGAGCTGGCTCACCAAGGCATCATAGTTACTGCTGGTTAGTAGGTCCTGCAATGGAAAACCAAACATAATTCTTTTATTCACATCAGACTATGTTAAATTCTACTACTACTACTACTAATGTTTGATTAATATAGTGCCTAATGTAAAATAATCTCTAGGCACTTTACCAAAATATAAAAAGTTAACTTAATACATGCATCTTAAATCATTTACAATAATGCACCAGAGAGTCTATTGATTTTCATTTCAAAACCAGATTTTAACCTTTCATTTCAAGTCATACAGCAGCAAAATTTGAAGGTTTCCACAATTTTTTATCACAGTGTGGGTCTTCAATTCAGATTGGAATTCTTCAATTACCACATACTATGCTAATAATAATCATCGCAGAGCTACCAACATTGAAATTCAACAATCAGGAAGATCTATGGAAATTTCATCAGAAATCAGGAAGATATCTATAAAAATGCATACAACCTAATGGCAATAATTTGTCCATATTAGGAAGATTGGCTTTCTGATGCAGTAATCCTGGTCTATTTTCAGGAAGTCTTCTGCGAAATCAGGAAGACTTGGCAGTTGTAATAATGTAGTGGTGAGTCTATTGATGTTCCTCTGTCTACTGATCATAACAAATGTGCATTGCCAATTTGTGTATGACAGGTACAGAATTTAACAGGAATATCCCTTTAACCCCATTATGTGGAGATTACTGTTTGAAAAAAAAAAATTTGAAATGCTTACATCTCAAACTTGTTAAAGAAAACAAAACATTATAATGGATCAAAGTAAGGTAGAATAAAATTATTACAGTACCTTGAATTCTCCTAGCAGTTGTTCAAGGTTCATTATGAATTCCTGGATGAAGGGATCGTTAGCCTCGTAGTTCGAGAATTCCTCTTCACTGAGGTTATGACTGATGGACAGGAACATGTCTACCAAAGGTTTGATCCTTGGCTTTACTGCGCTGGAATTCAGCTGGCTAAGACCATACTGTAGGCAAAGTAGACAAAATAATAGAGATAAAGAAACATTGTTGGTCTCATAATTTGAGAACAAACCATTAGAGAAAAGGACAATTAGAAACTAAAGAGATACTGTAAGCAGATTAGAGACAGTAAATACATAATAAAGATATATTGATACAGAAAAAGGTTTAGCTTTGTACTTTATAGAGAACTACTCTTTACTGAGTTTATGACTAATGGACAGGAACATGTCCACCAATGGTTTGATCCTCTGCTTTACTGTGCTGGAATTGAGCTGAATTAGATCATACAGAAAACAGAGAAGAGATAGTAAATATATTGTAGAATTACTAATCAACAAAAAAATACACTTGGTCTCACAATTTGATAACCCTTTATTTCTGATTGTAGACTAATGGATAAGAACATTCAGGTACCAAGTTTGTTGCTATCCGATCATCCATTTTTCTAAGCTTTCATGATAATGAGAATGAGAATGGGATATACGTTTACAGATGGACAACCTGAAAACATAATGCCTCCCGGTCACTTTATGGAAGTGTCATACAAATTATCCTCACCTCTAAGACATCTTTGAATTTGTGTGTATGCGTGGTCAGCTCGCTGAGGCACATGTCCAGCTTGTCTCGATTCATGCCTCCATTCTGGCTCACTAGACTCGAACATTCCTCCATCAGGCTTTTCTTCAAGGTCTGTGTGTACTCTATGCTCACTTCCACATTGTTCAGGGTAGTCTGTATATAGGTAGAAGGAAGAAAACAACTATGTAAGAGACTAGCTGTATGAAATCTCAACCCCTCTTCTTATGCCTCCGTTCTAATGCAATAGACTCAAACATTCCACTGTCAGGCTTTTCTTCAAGGTCTGTGTGTACTCTATACTCACTTCTACATTGTTCAGTGTATTCTGTATATATAGATATGGGAGAAAACAACTAGTTTAGAGACTAATCTGAATATTCTAAACCTCTCTACTCATGACTCTGTTCTAAACCACTTGACTCAAACATTCCTCTGCCAGGATTTCATTCAAAGTCTGTGTGTACTCCACGCTAACTTCTACATTGTTCAGTGTAGTCTGTATAGTTATTTGAAAGAAAACTAGTGCAAAATGTTTACTTTTAATTCTACTCAAGCAATCATTCTTGCTCACTAAACTACTCTGACAGGCTTTTCTTCAAGGTCAGCGTATATTCAAAGTTCAATGTAAGGGTTAGGGTTAGTGAAAACAACTTATCAAGGAGGCATTATGCAACAAAAATAACTCAAACACTTGTGACTCAAGACATATATCCATTTATAATGTACTTTTTATTTTTTTGTTATCTATAAGATTCATTTATTCATTCAATATTCTAATTTGTCGTAATATTTTGTTTAACCGTGCATTATATTGTATTTTATATTATTTGTTACATTACATTGTATTAAGCCAACTATGTTTTATATTTTAGTTGCAATAAATGAATGAATCAATCAATCAAATCAAACAGTCCAATTGGTCTAGCTATCTATACCTATGATAGGCTTTGACACTCCAATTATAAAATTTTCCTCATGGTTTTTGATTTGCTCTATTACTCATTACAATTTCTAGGCATGCTTACCAGAAATTCCAGCTTGGCAGCATTTGTGTCTGAAGCAGACGTCACTAGTCTCCCCTGCTGCAGCATGCTGTATGCCTGACCCACGTCAAACGAGCCCGATGGAAATCCCGCCCTCAACTTTCCGTACAAGACATCCCTGTAGTCGGACTCTAGCAATGTACTGGTGTTGTTTAGCATGGCGCACGCACAGTCAACACTAGCACTCGATACTGCTCGCCTTGTTTGGAAGAAATCACAAGAACCAAAAATAACATCTGAAAATGTCTACATTCCATCTGGGGGGGCGTTTGAAAAAAGATTCTAAGTTGGACATAACTATATGGAAAGCCGTTTAAGAGTTTCTTACAGTTCTTTTAAAAGTCATGCATTTTAATCAGTAATATTTGTTATAATAAAGGAGCCCGGAAGTTATTGATATACATTTTGTTGGAAGTTTCAAATACTAGTATTTTTTTGCTTTGAATAGGTTTTATTCCAAGTCTACAAATGGCTTTCAATAATTGTTAGGTCTAACTTAGAGTTAAGTTCAACTTAGAATCTTTGTGAAACACCCCCTGTTCATACACGTACTGTATATCTGCCCGAAGTCTACATATAATTATCACAAATACGCTTCCTGATTGGTCCCTACAATATGTGACCGGCTATAGCAAAAACACGGCACTTGTCGGTAAAAATCAAAATGTAGATTTTCATACCATTTCAAAGGCCTCATCAAAAGCTTTCATTTTATGCTTTGTTCTAACAAATTGGTCAATAATTGGTGAAGATATGACTGTTTCAATTTGACAATCATAGGTCTTTTACACACATTGTGTGAACTTAAAATGCCCATTTCTTCAAAACATGAATTACCGACAAGTGCCGGGTTTTGCTATAGCCGGTCACATATAGTTAGAGTAATCAAATCTGTAAAAGAAATTCTATGGAGGGGCAGGCATTTGTGAAAAGGCCTTGTGGCTGCCACAGTTTGTGTGATAGTTGCCCTTGCCGTTTGTTCCTACCATTCAGACAGAAGGCCTTCTCAAAGGGCTACAGTGCAGGGTATGAATAGTTTTAAAAACTCTATACATTGAATGGTGCGCACATATCTAACTGTGTAATTCATTGATAATTGTGATCAAGAAAGAGATATCTCTTTTTAAAAACTTGGCATATAGTATTATAAAGGGTATTCGAAACATAAGATAATGCTAACAACTAAACTTGGCTATAGCTAGCTTACATAATGAATGTACAATGATGTACCAAAGTAGAATTACAAGATGCATACCTACATGTTACAACGTTGCTACACAAAAAGGAACTAAACATACCTGGTACATTTCTTGAGAATGAAGAATATATCATCCACCATGCTGGAAGTGTGTGTGCCTGGTTCTATACTGTCCATGCTCACAGCCTGCACACACATAAAATAAATATCAATAATAATTTTACAGTAAGAATAATGTTCTCATATTTTGCACAGTTTGTACATAAATATACTCTACTGTGCACAACAAAGTACAAATGTAAATATTATAACCCTGTGTTCAGCTGAGCCGCCCTGATCAGGCGTATCAAGCTTTTCAAGGTATAAATGCATGTCAGCTCCAAATTTACAACACCTGGGATTGAGTAAAGCAAAATCTTGCTGTAGGACATACATGGGCCTGGGGATTAATCATTGAAAGATAGTCTGTGAAATGTTATAATTAAACAAATCAATAAATCAATAAAAGCAAAAATGAAAATTCAAAACATATTTTAAAATGCTAGCTTCAGATAAGCTTTACATGAAATGCTTCCATTAACAAGATTAGACATTTAAATAACTTGATAATTTTCCTTAAAATTGTTGTACCACCAGGACCTTTTGCATACAAAACAAGTTTTGCATTCTGGTGTACGAGAATATAACCAATAAACCAAGTATCCTTAAGTATTAGGTTCGCCCACTTACCTTCATAACTGTCTCCCTCATAAAGTACTCTTCCATCACAATGTAGCTTCCGATAATCTCCTGCATTCGTCGACTGAGGGCGCACTCACGCAGCAGTCGTTCCAGTCGGGACAAGCTCTCTTCCTTGATGGTGTTGTCTTCGTTGGACACATCAATATCACTCTAGAATTGTGAGGGAAAAACATGAAAGAATAGTTAACAAATAATGTTTGAGCGCGGTTCATATGCAGGCTTAGCAGTAATAGTTGTAGTTAGCTTATAATGAAATTCATGCTTGGGATAGGTTTGCAAAAAAATAAAAAATATTGCCAATAATTTTCAACTAGGGATGACTTAATTCACAGCTATGGTTAATCAGCACACTACTTACCCTAGTTATCATATCAATTGTAACAATTCATTAATTCATTCGTTGGCTCCTGAAGATAAATAAATGTATCTAGTTTGATGGCAATCATAGTATTACTTGTAGTCAGCTTATCATGCAATTTATGCTTGGAGTAGGTTTGCGAAAAGAAAAAAAAGAGTTGCCAATAATTTTCAACTACCTGGGTTAACTTAATTCACAGCTATGGTGAATCAGGACTGCTTACCCTTGTTGCCTTATCAATTGTAAAATTCCATCAATTCATTCATTGGCTCCTGAAGATATATCAATGTATCACTTTTGATGGCAATACTTCTGCCCTGGAAAAGATCCTGCTAGGATTGAAAGTAAGGCTCCAACTGACTCTCAGTTCTTGAGATAATGGGGTCACAAGTTTTTTGCATATAATATGCCCTGCTACCTTTGAACTGTGGTGACCTCATGACCCCCAAATCTATTCACTTCAATAGCTCATCAAGATACATAAATGTACCAAGTTTGATGGTAATCCAGCAATCTGTTCTTAAGATAAGACATTTATGAGAACAGGGCCCCATTGCAGGAAGAGATACAATCGATTGTAAGTCAGATCATGTGTTCTAAATGCGCAAATCTGATTGGTTGAGCGCAAATCTTCTGACTTACAATTGATTGTAATTTACACTTGATTTGATCTCTTTCTGCAACGGGGCCCAAGACATATATACAAACGGATGGACAGACAACCCCACAACATAACACATCCGGCCACTTTGTTGCGAAGCATAACAATTACTTACTGTGACTCTTCTTCTTATGAACTTTAGATAGAGTTCTGTTCGTGCATTTAGGAGGGTGCATTCTGCTAATAACACATCCAGGTCCCTTGGATCTAACCTGAAAATAAACAGAAACAACAAGAATCAAGATAAAATTTGTTGAAGGAAAAGGTTTGAAAGATTCAGGTGTCTGAAAAAAGTCCTCTTGTTCTATTGGCTGCTATTTGAATGTGAATAGCACTGTGAATTAAATTTCAAGATTTCTTTCTACCCATTTTCATGGTAAAATGATAATTATTAATTTTAATGATAATGTACCAGTTTAAGTGACTAAAAATAACCATTCGAGATAAGAATAAAACTAGATGGATCTTCGCCTGCGCGCAGTCGAAAATGATGCCTCCGCCTTTACGCAATTTTGCATATATAATGAGCTCTGTGACCTTTGACCTTTGACCTCATGATCCCAAAATCTAATCAGATCATTGGCCCCCCAAGATACATACATGTACCAAGTTTGGTCAGAATCTGTCAATCCCTTCTTGAGATAACGCGATCACGAGCTATTTTTGCATATATAATGAGCTCTGACCTTTGACCTTTGACCTCATGACCCCAACATCTAATCAGATCATCGGCCCCCCAAGATACATACATGTACCAAGTTTGATCAGAATCTGTCAATCCCTTCTTGAGATAACGTGATCACGAGCTATTTTTGCATATATAATGAGCTCTGTGACCTTTGACCTTTGACCTCATGACCCCAAAATCTAATCAGATCATTGGCCCCCCAAAATACATACATGTACCAAGTTTGGTCAGAATCCTTCAATCCCTTCTTGAGATAACGCGATCACGAGCTATTTTTGCATATATAATGAGCTCTGTGACCTCATGACCCCAAAATCTAATCAGATCATTAGCCCCCCAAGATACACATATGACCCAAGTTTGGTGAAAATCCGTCAATCGGTTCTTGAGACGTTCTTGGGACGTACGTACGTACGTACGTACGGACGGACGGACAACCCGAAAACATAATGCCTCCGGCTACTTCGTTGCGGAGGCATAAAAATCAAATGAATTGCTCCTTCTCTTGTACACTGCATTCTTTGTACGCGGTCCTGTTGAAGCTCTGCTACATACAGTATGAATAGAATTTTGATTTAAGTTTTTCTGCAAATTCTGATATACAAACTTCCATCCATCATACATTCATATTGAACAGGACCAGGAACTAAGTTACTCACTTCTCATCTACATTAGATCCTCTGTTCCCAGTCCTGTTAAAGCTCTGTTACATACGGTATGTATAGACTTGTTTTGTTTTGCATTTTTTTCCTGCAAAATCTGCTCTACAAACTTTCATCCATCATACATTGATATAAAACAGGAACAGGAACTAACGACACAGTTACTCACTTCTCATGTTCATTAGATCCGTTGTATGCAGTCCTGTTGAAGCTCTGCTACATACAGTATGTACAGACTTACAATGTATTTTGTTTTGCAGTTTTCTGCAAATTCTGCTCTTCAAACTTCCATCCATCATACATTGATATTGAACAGGTACAGGAACTAACGACACAGTTACTTACTTCTCATGTACATTAGATCCTTTTCATGCAGTCCTGCTGAAGCTCTGCTACATACATGTACAGTATGTATAGACATGGTTTGTTTTGAATTTTTTTCTGCAAATTCTGCTCTACAAACTTCCATCTATCATACATTGATATTGAACAGGACCTCCAGAACAACATCAAATTATTCTACTCCAAACATTAAGTTGCCATTTATTCACAAGCTAAGGAACTAATGACACCGTTACTCACTTCTCATGTACATTAGACCCTTTGTACGCAGTCCTGATGAAGCTCTGCTGGACCTGTTGGGCCTTGCGACTGAAGTCCCGCTGCTCCACAAACTTATCAATGATGGTCTGGGCTTGTCGGTCACACTCCTTCTGCAGGGCCTCGATCATGGTAAACAGACGTCCCGGTCCTGTTAGAATGGCAAATATATATTATGCATATACGATGAGCCCTGTTAGTTTTGATCTTTGACCTCATGACCCTAAAATCTGATAAAATCATTGATTCTACAAGTTACACATATCCTGAGATAATGCAATCACAAATGTTGCTGCATTTAAAATGAGCCCTGTGACCTTTAACCTCATAACCCCAGTAGTGTGGTTGCTCCACAAACTTATCAATGATGGTCTGGGTCCTGATTGAAAAGCAATTTAGGACTTTATAAAAGTACATTCATGTGAATGTGTGTCTCCATATTAAATTATTTACAAGAACTATCAAAATCTTTTTTTTGTAAGCAGTCTACAAGTCCTACATTCAATTAAAATCATGAAATAACTATAGTTGAGTCGACTTGCTCATGCCACAATTTGTTATGTACTTAAACAAAATGTCTTATACATGTTCGTTTCGGTTCGCCGAATCCCACCAGGAAGGGAAAAACAAGACATTAAAATTGGGGCAAAAAACCTCAGGTCTCCCCCTCCCCCCTCGGCCCACATAACAGTACTTGTACGCCCAAGCGAAAAAAACAAACCATTGTCAGTAAAACCTCAGCCCCTGGTAAAGTACAGGTATGATAACACAACAAATTTCATTATATAATAATAGGTTCAAGTTAAATTTATTTAGCATTTCATATGATACAATATCATCTCATCATTGCTTTATACTATTATAACCTGGGTCATAGGATATATCGCCAGCCCGCACACCTTGTGCATCATCTCTATTCCCTGGGGAGCATTTTCTCCAAGCGGCTCAATAGCATTGAGAAGATCACATACATAAAGGCTTCCACCTCCTACCGGGTCCCCATTTATACTCCCGGGTAGAGGGCAGCAATAGTGGATTTATTGTCTAAATGCAGTGGACTTACACTGACAGGGTATGAACTAGAGATCTTACGATTGACTTACCGTAGTATGTCTCCACCAAGGGTTGGTGGACTTCGATGATCTTGCCCACATCTTCAAAGAGGTTGGTTAGGGCGTCGGCATACTGCACTCCGGCACGCCGGTCTGACACATCCACACTGGACGCTATCTCTAGATGCTCTTTAGCATGGCTTACAATCTAGATTTAAATAAAGAAGAAACTTGATCTCTTAGGTATCATTCTAATCTGCAGTTTGCAACAAAGTTGATGTGCATCAGGACTTGTTCCTCATTGGATTTATAGAGTACAGAAGCCATGACGTCATAAAAACACTTTTTTAGAATTGTCAAATTTGGACTTCATTTTCAGAAAGAGCATAACAAATAATGTCCAAATACCGAAAATCAAAGGAACTAAATTTAGGAACCAGTGCACTGTAACACTGATTTCCCATTGACCAAAAAAATCATTCGGATGGGCATATCTCGGCCAATACGTAACCTATTCCTTTGATTTTCGGTATTTGGACATTATTTGTTATGCTCTTTCTGAAAATGAAGTCCACATTTGAAAATTCTAAAAAAAATGTTTATGACATCATTTATGACATCACACTTCACCACTCTATAGGCTCTATTGAAAATTTTGTCTTTATAGAACTTGATTCTATTACCCATTTTAGTTTAACAGAAACAAAAAAGGCTTAAGTTTACCACATGATCTGCAGACCGAGCATGGTGGCTTAGTGTTTAGAGTGTCCGCCTCATGCACGGGAGGTCCAGAATCCAGACCGGGTCACACCAAAGACTCTAAAAATGGTACCTTCTGCCTTCTAGCCAGGCGCTCGGCATTTATAGAATGGAGAAGGGAAAGTTAATCACACGAGTTACCAGAGGACTGGACCCCTTCTGTAGCTTTTGCTACATTTAGTAGACATGTGGCCTAGGGCTAATGAATCAGAGATAGGCGCCTTATGTGCCAACATTGGCACGGGAAGGACTTTAACTTTTTTTTAAACATGATTTGCAACTCTAATTTGATGTTAACCATTTCTTAATATATTAGTTTCAGTGTGTATTTGTCCTTACTTGTGCCTGAAGATATGTAGAAAACTTTGAGAGGCCCTCCTCGTGGAGGTTGAGGAGAGGGAAGATCTTGAAGAATCTCTCGACAGACGGCCGGTCCCGGGTCCGGATGGCCAGGTCAAGCTTCTCTCGGACCAGGATCTTCAGGTTCTGCTCTGCCTCGTGGAGAACCTTCAGAGAAGCATCGATGTTGCCGTCTGGTCAGAGGGTCAAAGAGAGAAAATAGAGGTTATAGTCCACACTGCTGAATTGCTGAATAGTCAGATAAGATAGAAACAAATACATGGGGGCTAGGGGCAATTGAGCCGCTGTAATGCCAAAAGGAGTCCCTTTAAATCATAACAAAACCCTAACAAATTTTGTCTTGGAATTCTATGAAAAAAACATTTTCTGAGTGTGAATATAATTATAGATTTTTCCCTCTGAGATATCAAGGGTCAAAGTAGAAAATAATGGCAGGTTGATTTGCTGTGGCAAGTTCTAGTTGGGAACAGCGGAATGAGAAAGAATCAATAAGTAATGGTCTACCTACCCTCGGGTGCATCAGGGATGACTTGTTTCAGGACTTTCTCATCCAGTTTGAGATAGCGGTGAATGTGACCCGCTGCCTTTTCATAATCCTCTGACTGGAGCGCTGTCTGAACACCATCTGTGCAAAACTAAAGTAACACATTTATATAAGAAAAATTACATTACCTGGTCTTGACTTATCTGATTTTAATATTAATCTGCAATCTACATAGACCGCAGCCAGATTAATTTTTAGCTCCAGTCCTGAATTTGTTACAAGATGAATACTTTGTCTAAATTGGTGAGACAAGATCATCTGGAACTTAAATCGTTTCCTTGCACAGGTCTTGCTATAAATGAATACAATCATGAAACAGTTTTTTCCCCCTTCAAATTTCTCCTTTGTTATTAAGATATTTATAAGGAAAATTTACACTCTAGGGACATGTTTCAACTGTTTACAAAAATATATGACAATGAGTCATCAAATACCTCAACTAATAATGACAATTTTTATGTGTCATTTTGAATTAAGTGCTGCCAGTGCCTAATTCAATGTGTACACTCATGTGTTTGAATAAAAGGAGGGCTGAATTTGTATTCATAACACCAATAGTTTTGTCATGTTTAATCAGAATTTTCACACACAGTATTTTATATTATTATTTATATGTAGTTACTGTGAACATTTGATATGGTTTAGAGGGTCTGCATATCTTTTCAATTTCAATTACACATAATATTTTTAAACCTTATCTAGTTACTGGGATATTTTGATACAATTTGAGTGAGTCTGTATATTCTTGAATGGCCCTTTGATGCTTTACACATTACTCTGCTTACCTTCAAATCTAGAATGTCATTGACCCTCTGGATCGCACTTTGAACACGACTCTGGAAGGAATTCAAGAAACAAAACAAAAATCAAAACATCTGAAATATATATCAATAATGGTAAAAATAACAAATGTCAAATGGCTTTTGATTTAATTCTGAAATGATTTTACAAAAAATGGAGGCATTACATTGCATTTGTAAGAGGGATGAGTATACAAATCTAACTTTGTTGCAAATAAATTTGATCTCTTACACTCTGCAAAAGTAGACAAGATAAAAATTGTGATTTCATTAAATTAAATATGATTTTGTATTTCCAGTTTTTTCAAGACAAGTGTTTTTAGCATATTGTGTCAATCCCAGGGGCTGGGAAGTGTATAACCCAAGGCTCACGGTGGCCCGATGGCCCGGGGCCAGTAAAGACAGCTGCCGGGCCAGCATATTCTAAAAATAAGTCATCTGACTGGCCCGATCGGGCCGCTAAATATTTCTGTTCAGCTACACTCGTAATTCATGTTTTGTATATAACATCGCACATGTTTTTACCGCTACCAAAATCGGGGAAAACAATAATACAAAAAGTCGGGAGCGCATATCAAAACACTCTCTCCCACTCTCTCTTCAATTATCTACTTCAAAAACACCATGCTGTTAGTTTTAGCAAACACACACCTCTTCTGGGAGTCTTTGCAACACGTATAATAGAGGGAGGGTGTGCCTAACATTAACACCTATGATCGAGCGAAAACCTTTCATGATCAACACAGCTAGCTAGCTTTGACCAGCTGGCTGATTGAAAAAGGGACTAAGGAAAGGATCGAAAAATTCACATTTGGGGGAAATGAATGGACACTAAAATGATATATATCCATACCAAATATATCAAGCTTATATTTCATAGGTATGTTTTCATTTCATAATGTCTTTTTGTGACATTTCACATCGCGATTCTGAAAATTTTCGGCAAATTAAATCCACGGAACAAGGCTCTTGCTGGCAAGTTTCTATGCCAGAGTTGTGGCCGGCGATCGACCTAGCGGTGTGCACTGCCAATGCAGCTGCACTGCCACTCCAAGTGCCATTGCACTGTGTCTGTGCATGGTGATTGAATTCAAGTTTGAACTTTGATTGAAATCACTTATCCAGTTTTGATTTCATCATCCATAACTTATTCCTATCACACCTTTCTTTGCAATAACATCCTTTTATTTCCCTCTATTTGTTTAGCTTTTGATTAGCATGTGAATTTATTTTTATTATCAGATTTCAATCCATATTCATGATATTGTCTTGCTCTTTTTCTCAGCGTAGATTTCATCAAACTTCTAACAATTTGTTTGTTTCTGGTTATTTTGTTGTCTTTGTCGCTGTGTATTGCTTGCTGTCTTATCTCATTATGATGTTAATTCCTCTTGAGATTTTTACTTTCCATCATCATGATCATATCATTCAAGTGAATTTATTTTTGTTCTCATCGTAGATTTGGGAGTAGCTCAAGATAGAATTTATCATCAACGTTCTAAAGACTTTTCTGGCTATATTGTCTTTCTCTAAACCAATCTTTGCTTGCTTTGCCTTTTTGGCACTTTCTTTTCTAATAATGATGTTGATTCCTTTTAGATTTTGACTTTCTATTTAATCTCCCTTCATAATTGTCTTCTTGTCAAAATATCAAAATTTCAAATGTCAAAATGGTAAAAAGTAAACAGGAAATATACGAAAACAGACAGTTCACAATTATGTAACAGACTTGAATTAAGTTGTAAAGTGCCTTCATGAATGATTGGACATGTAGATTGTAGGACTCTTTGGGAAAGGGAATTAGAATTTTCTATGTGTATTTTTTTAAAATTTGTATGAAGAAATAAACAGACATCTATAGACACATAGATCATAGTACTTTGTTTAATTTTATTTCAAGTATATTTCATTTACCTCCCAAAGAAGCAAATTTAGATAAATGTTCTGAGTTCATGACGTACATAAAGTCAACATACACAAAACCATAAACATAAATGAAGAGAGAAAGAACAGTAGGCTTCCACAATAAGTTCATTATAACACAAATGTACTCGAACAATTGTTTAAGAAGTAAATGTTTTAATGTATTTCTTTGTTTTTTCGGGCCAGTAAAATTATTTTCGGGCCAGTAAAATTTGAAAATTGAAGATTCTACTGGCCTGATAGGGCCAGTAAAAAAAAATGTGAGTGTGGAGCCCTGTATAACCTATTGGTCCTGTAGGGCAAGCAGGAACAAACTGTTTCGGGAGCACTCTGGGATTTGAAGCGTTGTATTTTTATTCTAGATTATTTGAAGCACGGTATTAACCTGTTCCCCGCTCCATTTTGCAATCTCCCTAGCATTAACAAAAGGATCCACCAGGTTCCTGCAGTCGACACTCGCACTTGCCCGCTTGCCCTGAGCAAGTAAGATTGATGTCGGGAAGTACATTTTTTATAAATGGTCTAATTTGCTTTGAGAGTAGAATGTAATTCCTTACATGTAAATGTCATATAAAAGTAAGCGGACAAGTACATTTTGTGTTTGGGCAAGTAAACTTTGGACATATATGATTTAACTTGCCCGAACGGGCCAGTAGGGTCAAAAGTTAGTGTGGAGGCTTGGGTTAATGCACAACGTACCTTGGCGAGATCCAGCTGCCTGACTTTACTGCTGACATTCTCTGCAAGCTCAGAGGTGAAACCAATCATGCCGCTCAGCTGCTTGGCATCCGTCAGGACCAGCTGCAGATTAGGTCTATAGTTGGGTAAAAGTCCAAAGTGAAATGAAAACAAACATTACAAAATCGAAAGTATGGTTGGTGTACTTCACATCTTTTGAGGAGAAACGATGCGTAGACTACTAGACCATCCGCTTTGATGCCAACATCGCACATGAAATTTGTAGTTGCGTGCATTGTCAATGAGAGTAAGGGGTGCCTGTTTAAATAAACACCGCGATCTCATGCAGCAAAAAACATAATGTGCAAGTTTTAAAGTGATATCTCAAAATATGAGATATAAATCAGTAATCTGATCATCTCATCGGAATCTGCACTATTTGGTCAATGTGTGAGTAAACTTTTACAAAATTTTTCTAAAACTGTCAGAAATATAATTATATTAGCTTATTAGGGTGCTGATGTGTAGGTCACCCAATCATACATCCAATCAGTGTTGCTAATTACATTTGGACAGTGGTGCGATCGCCCAATTGTATGTATTCTCAAGCCATGGAGATATATTTAGGATATCTAGATGTAGCTCCTGGCCATGCCTCGATAATTCTTTTATGCCTTGAAGATTTGTCCAAAAAAACCAACAAAAAAAAACCTATTATTTATATTATGTGTGAAAAAAAAAGAGAAAATAGACAAAATAAATGCATACTTGTATATATAAATATTGATGATATAAATACATAGAAATTTAATTTTAAATAAAAAAAATAAAAAAATATATGGTAGTTGGCGACAATAGTCACCATTGACTAATCGCCATAAAAATTAAATAACAACAACAACAACATAAGAACAATTCTTACAAGGAGGACAGTATCAAAGGTTTAATACCCATCATACATTTTTGTTTGTTTAGACTTTAGAGGCTCCACATTTACATGTACTCACCCCATCCTGTGAAGGGAGTTCATCTTTGCCTCAAGTGAGCCATGGTGATCTAGCAGTGTATTGATCTCATCAGTCACAGTTTGCTGTCAAAGAAAAAAAAACACAGGAGGTAAGTGTAAAGGCTAAGATGGGGCAATTCCAAAAGAATGTTGGTGGGCCAATATCATTTTTTACATGATCAAGCATGAAACTATGAGAATTGCTATGTAATTAAGAAAATGGTATTTTGGTAAGATTGTCATGCACAATGGTAGCAGCTCCCAAATGACATCATGATTAGTATATTAATTAGGAACAAAACACACAATTATTCTCAACAATGTTCAAACTGTCATAACTTCTTTCTTTTTCTTTGTTCTTCTACCGTTTTGCTCAGATTATAATTTAGCTCGTGAATCCTTTTCCTCACTTGACACCTTCTGTAATAGCAAACACTAACATATTCTACCTCAGATTTCCCTCAAAGAGCATGCACCACCACGCAAAGTATAACACAAGGTTATGTGTTAGTACCGCTTTTTTGATATTAAATACATGTCTAACACTTTGCATAAGGTTTCTGTTATTCATAAACATTGCAATTATTCACTGAAACTTACGAGTGAACTAATTCATTACCCGCTTATGTTCAGAGAAAATAGAAACACAAAAGACTAAGCCTGGGCCCGAAAAAAAACTTTTATTGTCCATCTGAGTTATCAAATCATTGTTGTTACATTGATCATTTAATCGTAGAATATAACAGGTTTGCTTCATTTTGATGACATGGTCAGTTAAATTATGGCTTTAATTCCTAATGGATCTATTTATCAAATTAGCGTGATAAGGTTGATTATGACCGTTACCAACAAATATTCATGACAATTTTGCTTAATTTTGAGGACTTTTGGGGTTGAATTACAGGTCTGACTATAATTTTGACTTATTTATCGTCCGTCGGAGTTATAATATTACTTATTAGCGCCATAATGAAGTGAAATCTTTCTGAAAATTTGTTGATAAAATAATCAACCTTAATGGCACAAATTTAATAACTACGATCATGGACGATAAATGAGTTGAAATTAAACCTGTAATTCAACCAAACAGGTCCTCAAAATGAAGAGAAACGATTATAAATGTTCGTCAATAAAAAAATCATCTGTAATTTGCCGCTAATTTAATAACTCCGATCTGACGGCGATAAATGAGTCAAAATTAGACCCATAATTCAACCAAATGTGTCCTCAAAATAATCATCGGTATGAATGGCGCTAATTTAATAACTCCGACGGACGATAAATGAGTAGAAATGAGACCTGTAATTTCACCAAACATGTCAGCAAATTAAAGCACAACCATAATGAATATTCGTCAATAAAACAATAAACCGTTATGGCACTAAACTAATTCAATCACTCCGACTATGATAATTGATAAATGAGTCAAAATTAGACCAGTCATTTAACCAAACCGGTCTTCAAAATGAAGCAAAACTGTGAGGAATATTTGTCAATAAAATAATCAATGAAATCAACCATTATGGCGCTAATTTAATAACTCCGGCGGACGATAAAGGAGTCAAAATTAGACCCATTATTTAACCAAACAGGGTTCGAAATGAAGTGAATTTGTGAGAAATATTCATCAATAAAATAATCAACCATCCTGATATTATAATTTATGGCGCAAATTAAAAAAACTTTGACAAGACGATAAACGAGTCAAAATTAGACACGCAATTTAACCAAATGGGTGAAGTAGACAATTATAAATATTCGTCAATAAAATAATAAACTATTATGACGCTAATTTATCAATAATAACTCCGATCCCGACGGATGATAAATATTAAATGAGTCAAAATCGGACTCGGCGTAAGGCAGGACCCTTTAGGCTTTACAAGTCAATAGACAATTATACGTTGTAACTTGTATGTGGAGTAAGGCGTAAATCATAATTTCGTCTGAAACACTGAAACAGGTCCTCAAAATGCAGAGAAACCGTTATAAAATAATCAACCTTTACGGCGCAAATTTAATTTTTTACATTTGGAACTATGTTTGGAACTTGTCAAACTATTCCAGACCCTTTTCGACTGGCTCGTTGGCGTTGTCACAGCGTCAGCGCCTCAGCCTCAGGCTCAGCGGTGTCAAGTCTCAAGAAACAAGGCGCCGCGCGCGCCGAGCTAGCAAGAAGAGGAGCAAGTTCCAGCCGTAAGTTGGCCGAGGGAGGTGGGGGAAGTAGAGGGTCGCGAGATCCCCAAAGCAGCAGTTTTTCTGCTGGCCTTTACTTACTCTAAATTATAGCTCATATCATACATAAATATACGATATTAAAGAGAAAAGACATATAAAGAAAGCAACAACATACCTCTTCTTTCGAAAGTGTCGACAAGGCACTCTGTATTTCGCTGATTTCTGTCAAAGATTCTACTCCGCTGCTTGCCATCTCGGTGGACGTGGCGGCCGCCATCTTTAATCTATTTCCGCGGCTTGGTTGTGAACATAGCGCGGTTTATGCACCTAATATCCGCAGCAAATTGCAATTAAATAGCAGCATTATTATGTAGGTCAACAGCCATAAAAGGTGTCCTCCATGGTGTCCTCCCACCAGTCCTCCCACGACCCCCCCCCCCCCCCCCCCCCTCTCACCTATGAGTCCGAGCGCACAATTATTGGGGGATGGGGGGGGGGGGGGGGGGGGGGGGGAGGGCACGCCCAATGTATTTCTTTGTTTTTGCAAAAGTTGTTCCCTTGTTTTTCCTATTTTTTCTTCAAATTATTGGGGGGGGGGGGGGGGGGGCATGTGCCCCCGTCGCCACTGATGGTTACATATCTTGGACCCTACTACTTACGGTCATTGGTATGTTCGGGCGTCCCAATTATCATTTGATGAATAGTGACTTCATTTGTATAAGAATAAAGGAAGTCCGATCAGTGGCGTTCCTCTGTAAACTATTTATCATATACCTTTATGAAAGGATAACGACCCAAGTATCAGTCCTCTACGTATGCCAAAATAATTATAATCATACATAGCGAGGTCTGTGCAGCACTGTTTATGTTCCCTCCCTTACGATGCCATGATCTAGATCCCTAATTACCCAAAACCTAACCCTAATCCACACCCCTAACCCTAATTATAATCCCTAGTTATCATTATCTCTAATTATGATAAATTGATAATTTTCTAGTAGACCAAAATATCGATTAGACCAAATGGCTGTAGCCCGGGGGGGTGGGGGGGGGGGGGGGGGTCACTCTTATACAAAAGTGCTACTCATCCGTGTACATCAACCTCTGAAATGGACTCGTCAAAAATATGTGCACCTGAAAAAGTATCCTTTTTGTGGGTTTCCGAATAAGTGCTGAAAACCAACCCTTTAAAAAAAAAAACGTCGACGACGCAGTATACCCTTTCGACGCTATTTTTGGACGCGGGTGCATAGCCAGGGAGTGACACCCCCCCTCCCCCCCGGGGGCTGTATCAGACCAATCAGCAAGTTACCCCGCAGCCCCAGCGTATATATGTAGAGGCTCCGCAGCGGATCGCCACTTTATTTTGCAAGGGGGGTCTTATGGAGCAAATCGCCCCTTGCGATACGTTTGCAAGGGGGTTCTCTGGAGCTGCAGCAGCTGATCGCAAGGGGGGGGAGTCCGGCGACCGGATCAATTCACTACCAGCGTACCTTGCGGAATGGCCACTAAAATTTAGTGGGGTCTCCAGAACGAAAAAACTGAGCTGAAAAAGTGGGTCTTGACCCTTACAAAAAAGTACCTTGGTAAAACCATGGTTTTCATGGTAGTACCATGGTAATACAATGGAATCCATGGTACCCATATTTTGACCATGGTATTACCGCGGTAGTACCATGAATATACCATACCATATAGTATACAAATGATGCGCAGGTATGAGTGGGTCGGTAGGAATTGTTTGCACAAGGTAACTATGGAACTGTTAACCCACGAGGCGAAGCCGAGTGGGTTTAGACTAGTTTCCATAGTTACCGCGTGCAAACAATTCCACCGACCCACGAAATAATCTGTTTTATAGAATGGGCATTGTTACGCCCCCCAAAAAGTCAAACAATTAAAAATTAGAAAAATTACCGGATGCATGAAATAATTTTACCGGACGCATGAAATTTTTTACCGGACGCATGAAATTTTTTACTGGACGCATGATTTTTTACCGGACGCATGAAATTTTTTACCGGACGCATGAAATTTTTACCGGACGCATGCAATTTTTACGGACGCATGATTTTTTTACCGGACGCATGACTTTTCATGCATCCAGTAAAATTAATTGTCTGCACAAATTTTGCTCTCAACCAATCAGATTGCAGGGATTTATCAACCCATTCTATAATAGCCACTGTGATACCGTGGTATACCATGGTATAACCACGGTATACCATGGTACAGAACCTGGGCCAATATACCGTGTTACCATGGTATTGTTAGTACCGTGCCATGGTTTTACCATGGTATACCGTGGTACTACCCAACTAACAATTGGACGTTTTCTGAACGTTCTAAACAGGTTCAAAGTTGGTTATTTGGACGTACTGTGAAAACGTTTTAAAAACGTTTATTTGTGGAAGGTTGAAAACGTTTTTAGAACGATCCAAATGGACGTTTTTAGAACGTTGTTTAAACGTTAGAAAAACCAAGCAAGGACCAGCAGAACGTTTTAAGAACGTTTTTTAAACATTCATTAAAGACGAAGACCTACGGGACTTAATAAAAACGTTTTGTAAACGTTTTGTAAAGGTTCATTAAAGACGAAGACCTACGGGACCTAATAAAAACGTTTTGTAAACGTTTTGTAAACGTTTTGTGTTTGCTGGGCCCAACTAACAATTGGACGTTTTCTGAACGTTCTAAACAGGTTAAAAGTTGGTTATTTGGACGTTCTGTGAAAACGTTTTAAAAACGTTTATTTGTGGAAGGTTGTAAACGTTTTAGAACGTTCCAAATGGACGTTTTTAGAACGTTGTTTAAACGTTAGAAAAAACCAATAAAAAACCTTTCATGTATTTGCTTTCAAGTGCAAGGACCAGCAGAACGTTTTAAGAACGTTTTTTAAACGTTCATTAAAGATGAAGACCTACGGGACCTAATAAAAACGTTTTGTAAACGTTTTGTAAAGGTTCATTAAAGACGAAGACCTACGGGACCTAATAAAAACGTTTTGTAAACGTTTTGTAAACGTTTTGTGTTTGCTGGGTATACCATGGTAAATTTTTACAAGGGGAGGGCGGCACATACCTATAGTGCCATGTTAAGCCAGGAGGGTGGGGGGGGGGGGGGGGGGTCACTCCCAATATGACCTGCAACGCACCTCCGTCCAAAACAAATCATATAAAGGGTATCATTCAGCGTCGTCGATGTTTTTCTTATCGAAAACAAAATCACAAAAAGGGTATTTTTCAGGTGCATTTAGGGGTGTAAAATTTAGGGTCCATTTCAGAGTTTGATGGACACGGGTGGGTAGCATTTTCGTATGAGTGTGATCGATCCCGCCCCCCCCAACCCCCCCCCCCCCCCCCCCCCCCCGCGGCCCGGCCCATTAAAACAGCTCACGCTATACGTTCCTGGCTACGCCACTGCTGCACATTGTCCAATAATCAACGATATGGCTTGTATTGCAGAGGAGCAGGTTAGTGTAGCTCGATCGAAGCTAGCTAAAGAAACAAAACAAAAACAAATCACACACACTCGACTCACGTAAACAAACAGTCAGCGCAGCTAGGATTATCACAAATCTAAACGGCTGTATCAAAGACTACTGTACAGAGAGGGTGGCGGCGACTTCGACATCGATCAAGCAAAATTTGTACTTGACACGTGTGAATTTTCATCTAAAACTGAAAGAATGGCGACTAGGCGGAGGGGGAACGCTGAAAATACGCAGTCTACAACCTCAAGTGCAAGTGCAGGCCTATCATCTGTATGGCGGAGGACATTTAGTGCCAAATCACAATGGCCTGAAAAGGTATGTGTAGCTGCCTGTACTTGTGTAGGCAGCTTCGTTTTTAGATTTGTACAGTCCCACGGGTAGATTATTGTGTGATCATGGTGATGTGTGTGTATGATTGAGTGACCCCCGCAACGCATCCCCATTACATGTGGGTACCTATACAGGTACCCACATCCCCACCTACATCAAAACGTAAGGTAGGGTTTCTCCCCGTTCATTCATTCCACTTATGACATGACATTTGTAATCTATAAGGTGAAATTAAATCATTGAAAGATGTGTTTTTGATACTTACCCACTTTTCTTGCTATGAATCAGCCAATATTTCACGTTCATTTGCCATGCAGTCGCGTCGAGCGCTGATCATCGCACACGCTTGCGACGGAAGTACCGTGAAAAGTGTGTTGCTGAAATGACCTTTCGTTAGGTAGTCTTCGTCCAGCCATGAATTGATACGTTGTAAATTACTTACGCACATTATTGTATGCCTGTCAAATCGGAAATAAAGTGTGTGCCACTGAGTGCGCTTGAGATGAAACTACCGTATTTTGCTTGCGAATTGTTGTTTTTCAAACTTTTAAAGAATATGGATTTAAAAATTGTAACGACTGATTTTTGAATAGAATTAAATAAAATACGATGGAATATATTTATTTTTTATGAAAAAACGTACACACATTAAATTAAATTATACATTTTTACTTTGCAGTTTTAACAGTTGATGATGAGCCTTGCTTCCGACCAAAACAAGTTCGTATGATTGATGACGTAATACAATTTGCGCTAGCTACACGGTGAACGCCATTATTACGTGTGCGGTGATGCTGGATTGACGTGCAGTTCAGGACCAACGAATAAAATTGTAGCCCATTTCAATTTAGCTAGGGGCAACGTGACGCCTCCAAATGGAGGATTTTAAACCTGTCATCTAGCACGATCTGCAAACTTAGGTGAGAAAATAAAAAAACACACAGTGATTAATTTAACGTCATATACAGTCCTACAAAAAAAAACGGGGGTTAGTGAAGTCACTACTGCTATACGGCAGTGTGACTTTTGGGCATACTTGGGCATACTTGGCCATACAGTTTCCCATTCGCTAGTGTACATCGCGACGCAGGCGTGCCGCAACGGCACCCTAAAACATTTCCGACAGTTTAAGACTTAAAAATCATTCAAATTTCTTGAAATTGTACTCACATATTGAGAAAATAGTGCAGATTCCGATGCGATGATCAGATTTGCGATACTTTAATTATATTTCGAGATATCGCCTTCGAACGCGCGCGTTGTTTTTTGGCTTTACGAGTTCAAAGTGTTTTTAATACTACAAACCGACAAAAGGATGAACATTTTATTTGTTTTCAATTCACAGATTTATTTTTAGTGGAATGGTTGTTCTGTTTGTTACGTCTTTGTGCAGTTGCAAAAAATATCATGGAAGCTGTGTTTGATTACTATTTGAAATGAATTATCAAAAGTATTAACGAGACATTAATATATTTTGTTTGTACTAAATTTGTATTATTTTATTGGCATTCTCTTTGTCTTTGAGTTTGAAGACGTGCCCACGACTGTCTTGGCATGCATGACTAAAACTTAAAGAACTGATGCGCTATACAAATTGCATGTAGAGCACACCCCTGCAAGTGCAAGGGGCTTGAGCATCGCCCTGGGGCTTGAGCATGGGTGCTTTAAATTAAGTCGTGCATAATAATTTGTGGGTACGTCTTTGAAGAAAATACCATTTTATTAATAATAATAAAGAATTAATTTCAAATAAAAATTAAAAGTAAAATAAACATGCATGATATTGATACAATCTATTACCTGAGTAAATTGTAATAATTATGATTAATTAATTAATAAGATCAGCTAAAATTGAAAACGTGCTATTAAAAAATATAGTTGATAAAGATCCTATATTTTATTGATAATTAATTCAATAATGTATCTAGCTAGTCCAACTCTAGCCGGCTAGGTTAGGCGTATATCAACAAATCTATTGTTTTCATGGCCTCTTTTACATTGTTGATTTACTGCAATCTTTTACTGTCGGCTATTCTAGCGAGTAGCGATAGACACTACCATTGACACCTTCCTTGCAGGGCTCTATTGGCCAAAAACATGACGAGAGAATGCCCTGTAGTGCTAAATCCGTTAGGCAGATCAGGCTTTTATTATTTTAAAGACCGAGCAATTACCCCAATCAACAAATTTGAAGAGGGTTCAATGAAATCCATTGGGTGACTTGACATGGATTGACTTTTGGTTAGAATTAACGTCCATCATTGATTCAGGAAAAAACTAATAAATTCTATTTTTACAATAATGAGTACGGTATGATGTATATCTATCATTCTAAATTCATGTTTCATTTACAGGATGAGTTCCTTGATGTTATCTACTGGTTGAGACAAACTGTTGCAATCATTTCAGGACTTGTTTGGGGGCTCGTTCCACTGCGTGGATTCCTGGGCATTGCTCTGTAAGTACCTCTGTTCTTCAGACATTTCATCATAAATATATTTAACGAAAGATGTAATACATTACAAAAGTGTCAATTGTAAGAAGAAAAAGGGCAAACATTTGACTGAAATGTATGTATTTCTCCTCATACAATTACAAAGTAGATATGGGCACATTACATTTGTTCAATACAAAGCAAGCAAACATTTTCAAAATTTGGGCAAGCATTTTTAGGAGTTGTAAGAGCATGCTTTGCTATTGACATGCTGGTACAAGTTAGTTGTCCTATCTTGTCTAGTATATTTGACCGGAGATAGCAAAACCCTGCACTTGTTGGTTAATTCATGTTTGGAAGAAATGGACATTATAAGTTCTCATGTTATGTTAAAGACATATGTTAGTCAAATTTAACCAATCATATCTTTGCCAAACATTGTACAATAATTTTCTAAGAATGCATTGAATGAAAGCTTGTGATGAGGCCTTTCTCATGGCTTTTAAATATGAATTTTGTATGTTTGCCACCAAGTGCAAGGTTTAGGCATTGCCATGCTTGTAAGAGTTTTCCTATCATGTTATATTGTAATCCTATATCACTAGGTTCTGCGCACTGAATGCTGGCATTCTCTACATCTACTTCACATCCTTTCAGCAAGTTGATGATGACGACTTTGGAGGTCCTTGGGAACTGACAAAAGAAGGTTTCATGTCATCCTTTGCATTGTTTCTTGTAAGTTGCATTTTTCATTTAATTTGTATATATGTTTACTTGACCCTCCCAAAACAACTGAGTCTGACAAGTAACACACCATCATGTGTTTAGCCTGCATCATCTGTACAAAGAATTACAATGAATGAGATTAATATTAGCATTGGTTATGGTTCAGTATTGTTATCATTTGTTAGGTTATTTGGTCAGGATAGCATGAAATTCAATTATCATCATTATATTGGTCTTCTTGGTTCATTAAATCAAGCCTCCACCCAAACTTACCAAAAGAGAAGTTTCCGTGCCAGAAAAAACAATGAAACAACATTTTTACGTAACAAAAATTTACGTAACATAATTTTCTGCTTGTTCAAATAATATCTGTAAGTATTAGAAAATAGAAAAGTCTTCCTGTATTTTCTTACCTTTTTTGTACATTTTCTCTTGTAGTTCAACAATAAAGTATACTCGTCTATAAATGAAATTGTAGTTGCCCGGCATAAATTTTTACCTGATCCGGGCAAGTGGGCAAGTGCTATTGTTGAGCCCTGGACTGATTAAATACTAAAATGATATTTAATAGTACCAAATGAAAATTGATTTTTCAGCCCAAAATGTCATTACCATACTAAGGCTAGAAAAAAAATCATGCATTTTGATTGAAGAGTGTTTTGTATTTCATCCAATTTCCACATTTTCTTGATTGTTATCTGCCAAGTATTCAAATATGAGGTATAGGCCTTTTCCAGGCCACCATCCACGCTTATGATGGTTGATCTGATGCATTTATTTACTTAGTATTAAACATATGATGTGGTTATTGTCAATTGTTAGTTTATTGAATTCATTTAAAAAATGTTTGAATCTTTGAAAAACATTCTCTGTATTATATTTCATTAATTTTTTTTTAATAGTAAATTACAAAATTAACATGCTGGAAGCAAAAAAAAAGGATGTTTTTACTAAATGCTTTCTCTTCCATTTATGTGTACACAGGTTGTCTGGATTATAGTCTATTCAGCGGTTTTCTTTGACTGACGGTGCAATGAGTGGAGACACATTTCTCTGTTGGTTGCCATTAGACATCAAGAACTCAGGAGTCACCCTGGTGTTATTTCGCATTTAAAGGGATCTAGTAACTTTGTCTAAATCGACCAAACTCACCTGCAACTCTAGCGGTTCTTTCATGCATTTCTGTTTTCGGCTTACAGTATGAAGCTAGTTCCGTTGTTAACATTTTCACTTTGTGCTGATTTCAACTGTCTACCAGCCTGACAGAGGAATGAGGTGGCAAACATTTTCACTAATTTCTTGGCCAAATGACATTCATTTTTCATGAAACTTTGATGCATCACCGCAGCAATACACATTTGTATCAACCCTTTGGTAGTTTTTAGTTACTAGATCCCTTTAACCCTTGGTCAATGGACATTGTGTTTTAAGTCCAAGTTTGCGCAACCAGCACTACTCGTCACTCCCACTTGCCTCATTGCCCATTGTCAAGTGAATATCAGTGGAAACCGAGGACAGGACTGGGGATACTGGGCAAGTACATATTGAAGCCACTTGCCCATCTAGGGCAATCATGCACTATCCAAATTATGAGATTTGTAAACAAAAATTGCAGGATCAAGTGGGTTAAAGAGCAAGAAAATAATTAGCAGCAACTTGTAACTTAATATTTCCTAATGTTGTGATTTCTCTGTAGTGCTCTTGATGACAGTCTAATATACAGAATTCTGACTTGAAAAAAATAAGTAAAATATATAATGTATGTTTTTCGGCAAACTATTTTCTTAGAAACTTGCCTATCTGAGCAAGACTAAAATCAACATTTTCCTAAGCCCTGGCTGGCACTGTGAGAGTTTTTATGGCCAAGTTTCAAGAAAGCCAGTGAAGTTACAACTTTTGGGGGTTTAATTGTAGTAATAATTGTAGCTTTCATGAGAGCAGTGAATTTTTTGGGTTTAATTGTAGTAATAATTGTAGCTTTCATGAGAGCAGTGAAGTTTTCACGAGAACAGGCTAATTAATTCTGTCTCTTCACTGGGTGCAACTGCAAAGTACTCTGATAAGTGATACAGAGAAACCTCATTATTATGAGCACTTTGGTCCATTGAATTTACCTCGATATTGTTGTTTTTAATGCAGAATGTGGAATAGAAAAAATAAATACAAAAATTAAATGAAATATTAGATCTCTCATATCAGGGCTTGAAAACAATAAAATACATACAACTGGAAATTACCGCACTATATCAGGTACATGTACCTCCTTATAACAGAGCCTGTTATAAAGAGGTTACACTGTACAATGTACTTCACTTTGCTGTATCAATCATTCCAGCTAAAGACCCTCTGACAATTATAACAAGCATATATATGCTGAATCCTGAGCTTTCAATACTAGAAGAATCTTCATCGTGGTGAAATTACCAGTTATAATTGTGCTTTAATCCTGTTAAATTAGTACCCAGTAGCGTAGACAGGTTCTTACACCTGGGGGGGATGATTTGCCGTTCAGTTCACCGGACCAAGACTAATTTGTTCGCGGCCGAGACCACCTGCCCAAATATTTTGAGACCAAGGCAATTGCTTGGAAGTCCTCTCAGTGGGGGGGGGGGGGGGGGGTTGGTGTCCGTAAATTTTTACGAAGTCGAGACCATGTACTTTCACAATTTTCGAGCCCGAGGCCAAGTACCTTCAAAGTTGAAAACCCCTCTCAGTGGGGGGGGGGGGGGGGGGGGGGGGGGGGGGTTCCGTAAACAATTTTCGAAGCCGAGACCAAGTTCTTTCGAAATTTTCGAGACCGAGACCAGGTTCCTTCAAAGTAGAAAACCCCTCTGAGTGGGGGGGGGGGGGGGTGTCCGTAAATTTTTAAAATTTTCGAGCCCGAGACCAAGTACCTTCAAAGGGGAAAACCCCTCTCAGTGGGGGGGGGGGGGGGGTGGGGGTGTCCGTATCCGTAAATTTTTACGAAGTCGAGACCATGTACTTTCACAATTTTCGAGCCCGAGACCAAGTAGAGTTGAAAACCCCTCTCAGTGGGGGGGGGGGGGGGGGGGGGTCCGTAAACAATTTTCGAAGTCGAAACCAAGTACTTTCGAAAATTTTCGAGACCAAGACCAAGTTCCTTCAAAGTTGAAAAACCCTCTCAG
>JBAMJV010001149.1:0-25034 GCA_037951105.1 Echinarachnius parma | reverse complement strand
GGGGTGGGGAGAGAGATGTTTAGTTATTGAGGGTGTGGTGGTTTTGTTTGGTGGTTGTAATTATTTTGGTGAAGTATGGTTGTTGTGAGGATAATGATGTGATTGAGAGTTGAAATGAGGGTTGAGGGATGTTGTGGGGTAGGGGTGATTTAAGTTTGAGGTTTATTGTTGTTGAATGGAAGGATTGGTTTAAGGAGTGTGAAGGTGGTGGGGGTTGGTTGTTTGGTGGGGATGGGGTGTAGTTGGGTGGGGGAGGTAATTAGGGTTGTGGTGGTGATGTTGGTGTTGGGGGTGGTGTGGAGGTGGGGGGGTTGGGATTAGTGGGTTAATTTGTGGGATGGGGGATTGTGGAGGGTGGGGTTGTTTGAGAGTGAATTGGTGGAGGAGGTGATTTGGGGGGGGTGAGGGTGGGGGGATGGTGAGGGTTTTGGGAAGGAATTTTTGGGGGGTGTGGGGGGTTGTTGGTAGTGTGGATATGGTGAAGGGGTATTAATGGTGATAGGGAATGGGGATTGGGAAGGGTGTGGATTGATTAAGAGGATAGGAAGGTAGTTTAAGGGGTGAGGTGAGTTTAAGTATAAAAGTTGAGGTGTGTGTATGGAGAGGATTTTGGGGGGAAGATGGATAAAGTGGAGTGAAAGTGAGGGGTATAAGATTGGAGTGGGTGGTGTAGAGGGGGGGTGTTAGGGGGGGTTGGGAGAGGGGAGAAGTGATTGGTTATAGAAAGTATGGAAGGTGTGAGGAATAGGAGTAGTGAGAGGAGGTAGAGAATGAGGTGGGAGGGAGAGTAAAGTGGAGGTGTTGGTATTAAAGGAGATTGATTGGAAATAGATTTGAGAATGGTAAGAGAGGATAGAATGAAGGTAGAAAAATGGATGGAGAGAAGGATGGTATGTGTGTGTAGGTTAGGAGGAAGGGGTGGGGATTTTTAAGTAGAGTAGAAGGTAAAAGTTTAGTAGGAGGATGATAGGATTTGGAAGGTAGGATTAAGGATGGGGGGAGGAGAATATTTGTATTTGGTAGAGTAGAGTTTTGTGGTAGGAGTATGTGGTAGGGGGTTTGAGGAGAGAAATTTGGATTGGAAGTTGTGGCGTGTAAGATTAGTAGAAGAGGTTTGGTAGGTGTGGTAGGGTGAGTGATTATGTTGGGGAGGATGTATTGGGAGTTGTATTTCCATACAGGATCTAGAAACTTTGTGGACATGATTTGTGCAGAAAGTGATGAATGGTTGGTATAATGTGTAGCTATGTGATCTGATATGTCCTCTGAGTATCCTGTGAACATTTCAAGTTAAATGAATGTTATATGGCCGAGTAATGAGCAAAAATGCAAAGTGACATTTGCTTACTCATTGCACTGACTTTGTACACATTTATGACGATTCAGTGGATAGTTAAAAATCTGAACACTTTAATCGCAAATACCTTTTTAACGAAAGTGAATTTCGAAGAATCGAAACCTGTCCCATGTTTCTATTAGTTGTTAATGCGAGGACAACGAGGTATGAGACAACCGCTAGAGTTCCAAGTAAGTTTTGAGGATTTGGACAATGTTACCAAATCCCTTTAAAGAAGGTTTACTTTCTTTTTACACAATTATAATTCATGCATATTTAACTTAAACCTTTATATTTCTTTACAGCCTTTTACTTTTTACCTATTTAAGGAAATAAATCTGACTTTTTACACAGTAATGACTATCCAGTGGATAATTAGAAATCCGAATACTTCAATCGTAAATATCTTTCTAACGAAAGGGAAATAAGAAAAAACAAAATATTTTCCATGCTTCTATTGGTAATACGAATACAAGGTATGAGCGAACCGTTAGATTTTCTAATAAAGTTTTGTGGATTTGAACAATGTTTCTAGATTCCTTTATTGTATGCATTAATGAGCCTTGTGTCATTATATAAAGTCGAACTTGGCACTCGGACGATAAATATCCACTTGTCATTGTCAGTGTGTTTAAATAACGTTATACTGCATTTTAAAGTACATATAAGTCACATTGGCATTGGCAGGCCCCAGCCCCAAATCCCTTATTCTAGCAGTATACCCCCTAAAATTGTTGTTTTATAATGCAATTTGGAAATTATAGTTTATTGGACAAAACTTGAAGGAGAAAATCTTAAATAAACTAAACTGAAACACAGTAAACATAATTGTCTTAAAGAGGGAACTACATATTGTAGTTTGACCAACACAAACAAAGTTTGATAAGACATCTACATGGTAGAACTTGGCATGAAAATCCATTATGTTGTTTCTTTCCGTAGCAATGGGCCTTTCAAACCTCGCTATTAAGAGCTCTGATATAACAAAACCCTCTTATAAAAAGAAGTAATCTTGTTGGCCCTACGTATGTTTGTATTATCTTGATATAACAAGGTAATTGGTAATTGACTGCATTATTAGATTCCAATAACTGTAATATTTGCATCTCAAGAACGTTTAGCAAACCATATATGGTAAGTGGTGTTTGATAGATTGTATGTATTAATTATGTTGTCGCTTTTGTTGTCAACGGTGATTGTAAAGTTAGATGAACATACACGACAGTCAACAGCACCCAATAATTTATTCATAGTTATATAAGTATAAAGCAGTCAGACAAGAATAAAGGAATGTCCACACAAGTGATGTAGAATTTTGGGTGACGTCATTATTGAAAAATACACAAGCAAAATCCAGAATATAAATCGTATACACAGATTAACATAGTTCCATTTGAAATGAGAGTTTAGTAGGCCAACATAATGTAAACGGTAAGAATCTGATGAATAGAGTTGAAGTTATAGAAAATAAGGCGACAGCACCCCCATTTACAGATGGAGCGGGAACGCAACATCAGGCAGAAAACGCCTAGAATTATCTGTCATGTTACCATGGTTACCTGGAGAGGAGCTATATAATATAATAATAGATTATATTACATTTATTAAACTGCTTAGTACAGGCTTTCTACGCGCATTATTATTACCCTTGGTCAACATGTACAGTTAAATCCCGCGCAATTATCGTGTGCAACATCTCAACTTCCTGGGGAGCATACTAGCCCGAGATGCTCAGGGCGCTACAGGCTAATTAACACCCGACCAAGTACCTATTTATATTCCTTGATCAAGAACAGCCATGTTAGTTGAGTGTCTTGCTGAAGGACTTAAGTGCCGGGGCATCGATAGCGTTTGAACTCGGCTCCCGTGATTGGAAGTCAAACTCTTATGTTATCCGATCGTGCCACATCTCCACTCCACAGCGTCACAATGGATAATCATGGCTGAACTCACGTAGGAGGAGTTTCAACTTACTTGAATTAAAATTTCAAAATTCTTGCTTCACCTCTAAACAATAATGGAATATTGAAACCAACTACACAAACTACGAAAAAGATTTCACTGCAAACAAACACCAACAATACCAAATGACAAATTTTTCTTCAACATCTTATAAAGAAATGTATGGATAAACATTGACCTGCACAGCAGAGGGTAAATAATTGCCTTTGCTTTCAAAGGAGCTAGTGGTAAATAATTCAATGTCTTTCTGCACTGACAAATCAGACAGATGACACTACTGAACAAAAGATTGAAAGCTATTTAATAAAACCACAATCCATTGTCCGTCTGTAAACGTATACGAACGTGTAAACTAGTTGTCAGATGCAACAGCAAAAGCCAACGGTACTGATCGGATGAGCATTGGAAAGTTAAAATTTAACCAGAACGTCATCCGGCATCTCGCAGCATCAAATATCAAAAATTTCTTTTCAACTGGTCAAAAAATAAAAATTTGATGCCCTGGAAGGGACATAAAAAGTTTTCACAAAAATTAGAGTGAAAAAAAAAATAATTTGACGCCCCGGAATGGACATGGGAAAAAACAAATAATAATAATAATAATAAAATAAAATTAATTTTAAAAAATGGGTTGAGAAATGAAGTTCTAAGCATTTTTTTTAATTTTGAATAAATTTGCATAAATTAGCATAATTAATGAATTTCAAAATTTTGTACACAAGTTTTGAAGCCCCCAGCTACCCTATCAGACAAAACAAACAGAATGAAAATCGGTAAACAAATGAGGGAGAAGCAGCAATTTTTATTATTTTTGGAATAAATTTGCATAAATTACCATAAATAATCAATGGAGCAAAATCTCAAAATTCTGTGTAGAAGTTTAGTGTACCAAATTTAGCTCTACCAGATAAAGCAAACCAAATCAAAATCGGTCGAGAAATGAAGGAGAAGAAGTATTTTTTGTGATTTCGAATAAATTTGCATAAATTACCATAGATAATGAATTTCACGATTCTGTGTAGAAGTTTTAAATCCCCCTCCTAGCCCTATCTTATGAAACAATCAGAATCAAAATCGGTTGAAAAATAACGAAGAAGAAGCATTTTGAAAACTCTGGACGAACGGACGGAAGGACGGATAAGCTCATCGGGCCCTTCGGGCCGGATGAGCTAAAAATGGAACAATACAAACACTAGATTCGGAGGAGCGATACGTGAACAACTTTCACAACAATTCTTAGATATACCTAAACGTCAATACATTTGGCCAAAACTATTGCATTAAATTACTTACTGTATTTAATATTCTATACAACTAAAGTACCTTTTTTTATAATCCGGGCGTTTTCTTACATTGTACTTCTGCATATGAGTACATTGGAAACAGGCGAAAGAAGATAATGACATTAATTATGTCTGGTATAATTGTTGTTAATGCAACAACAAAAGCCAATGGTAGGCCTACTGATCGGATGAGGATTAGAAGTTAAAATGAAAAGAAAGGAAAAATACAAACACTAGATTCTTAATAGTGATACATGAACAAGTTTCACAACAAATCTTAGATATCATTAATACGTCAATATATTTGACCGAAACTATTCTTTACATTACTATTAAACAGTATTTGACATTATATGCAACTAAATGACTTTTTTTTTTTAATCCGGGCGTTTCCTTACATAAAACTTCTGAGTACATTGGAAACAGACGAAAGAAGCTAATGCCATTACGTGCAATCCACAATCCGTGTAATATTTTACAAATACATTTATCATGCAAGCAGAATCAATTCGAATTGCACCCATTAAAATCATTAAGCCATTTAGGTCTGGTTCCCCTAAACACTCGGACTGGGGTCTATGGAAGTACATGTCGGAGCAAAACCATACAGCCTTTGACGTATTAACAAACCATGTTATAATTTGATGCCCTATTCCCTTAATTGTATTTCGGTTTCTTCTTCACTATCACATCCATTAACAAGGCGGTATTCCTTGCGGACGGAGCGACGTGACGACTTCATGTACAGGTACATGGTAATCATGGCAACCGACATGATAGCCGAGGCAACCATCACTCCCATCATGATGCCCATAGTCATCCCAGGCGCTCCATCGTCTTTAATGCAGGAATATAAAGATAATCAATTTGATTCATTAATATTGTAATCCCATACATACAATCCGATAACTACTACTACTACTACTACTACTACTACTACTACTACTACTACTACTACTACTACTACTACTACTACTACTAGTACTAGTAGTAGTAGTAGTAGTAGTAGTAGTAGTAGTAGTAGTAGTAGTAGTAGTAGTAGTAGTAGTAGTAGTAGTAGTACTGTTGAGTCCCAAGTTTGGTCCCATAGTTTGGTTTGGCAAGACAGATTTCAGATGGAGCCAGTTGGTCTGGTTTTATTTGGCTTATTCAGCATGTTATTCCGTCATGTAGTTAGGCGAACTATGAGTCGTTAGCCTGTTGTGTTTAATATTTTTTTTTTTAACCATTGCAGAAGAGATAAATGTACATGTATATATATATATATATATATATACTCCTAGTTAGTAGTGTTATTGCTATTCTAATATTATGTTGTTTTGTTCGCTTTGTTTAAATGTTAAATGCCCTCAATCTAAGTTGGATAGATCCTTTGCATTTACCGATTTAAAGTAGTTCGTGCATAGTGTAGAACTTTTAGTAGTGTTTTTGTTGTTTATATATTTAATTTTGTTTTCACTTTGCTTTATTTCCTTCGGAGTAAAGTTGTGGTTATGTTAATTATTTGGTTTGTTATCATATTTCATTAATTATTCCATCGAGCTAATTTAGTTTTATTTTTTGTATCGAGGGCGATACACTTTTTCGTAGGGGGGGGGGGGGGGGGCGAGTGTTGAGTCCCAAGTTTGGTCCCATAGTTAGGCATATTTATTAGCTCGAACCTCTGACCACATGGATTATTATTAGTGGCAGCAGGGAAGCCACACCCCCTAACCCCATGATATTCACGCCCCCTTTTTACCCCTGGATATAATGTTGTGTTGTAGAGTAAGATGGTCATTCTGATTCTGATGCCGATTCTGTGTCTGGTCTTTGTCATAACTAGAGATCATTCCAGTTCTGGAGTTCGGACGAGTTGCACTCAATTTTCTGACTCTGGATTCGAGATGATGTTTCTCGAGGTACATGTTCTATATGCGCCATCGAAATAAAGTGAACTATTGCAACGATATATAATGTGTCAATTTGCATTCATTAGTCTAGAATGAGTACGAACCCAAGAACAAAACAGTACTACTACTACTACTACTACTACTACTACTACTACTACTACTACTACTACTACTACTACTAGTAGTAGTACTACTACTACTACTACTACTACTACTACTACTACTACTACTACTACTACTACTACTACTACTACTACTACTACTACTACTTATATACTACTACTACTACTACTTATACTACTACTACTACTACTACTACTACTACTACTACTACTACTACTACTACTACTACTACTACTACTACTTCTACTACTACTTATATACTACTACTACTACTACTACTACTACTACTACTACTATTACTATACTTCTACTACAAGTTTAATCACCTGTGCTTCCTGCCTGCATGGTCTTGCGAGTAGCCAGTGGTCCGCTGGAGATGAGATGAGGGATGGAGCTGGTGGCACGAGTCTGCCTCCCATCACGCCTCGCTCTCGATTGGCACCCAAGGGCGCATCGGGATGAGGGGTCAGTATCACACACCAGCACATCACAGTGAATGTACACCTAATAAAATACAAATTTAAAAAAGAGGTAAATTGAATAAACCTTTTCAAATGGCAGCTGCAATTAATTTCTTAAAAGAACATAGGCATTATGAAATAAGTAAATTTCTTGTAATATAATTTTATATATGTGTATTTCTGTGATCCGCTGGATTATTTTCATATTCTGTCATAACTAACTCGATACTAAAGAGAAGATTTGATAAACCAGAGATGGTTTCATACTTATGTTAGTTAGTTAGTTAATAAGAGACAGACATGGGCGAACAAATAGAGATGCAATTGAGTTTGGTTGATTCACACGACAAAGATGTTTACTAAATCCCTTTCTTTCGTTCTTTTACCACACTCTTCCGATACATTATATCCCTCTTGTCTTAATTACTTTTATTTCTTGTATAATCATGTTAACTATTTGTAGAACCAACAGTGGACAATTAACTGCACACAAAGACACATATTGATACAATTTTGTGTAAAAAAAGGTGTTGGTAACATAACACAGAAATTAATAAGTTTGTATCTTATGTTTCGATTATTGTTACAATAACAAGTTATTCACACGAATTTAAGTGATTTTAGAAGCATAAACGAACCTTATTTAGTATACAAATGATGCGCAGGTATGAGTGGGTCGGTAGGAATTGTTTGCACAAGGTAACTATGGAACTGTTAAACCCACGAGGCGAAGCCGAGTGGGTTTAGACTAGTTTCCATAGTTACCGCGTGCAAACAATTCCACCGACCCACGAAATAAACTTGCGCATCATCTGTTTTATAGAATGGGCATTGTTACGTCCCCCAAAAAGTCAAAAAATTAAAAATTACAAAAATTACCGGATGCATGAAATTTTTTACCGGACGCATGAAATTTTTTACCGGACGCATGATTTTTTTACCGGACGCATGAAATTTTTTACCGGACGCATGAAATTTTTACCGGACGCATGACATTTTTACCGGACGCATGATTTTTTTTACCGGACGCATGACTTTTCATGCATCCAGTACAATTAATTGTCTGCACAAATTTTGCTCTCAACCAATCAGATGGCAGGGATTTATCAACCCATTCTATAATTTGATATGATGCTCTGAATTTTTTTCAACATTTCTGTAGAGTATTTGCAGTGAAAATTGTCTAATCCCAGACGTTTGATTACAAATGGTTAATTCATCTTCATTATTCAGCTAAAAATTAATCCTGCTGATAAAATATATGATATAATATTATATATATGTAATATGTGTGTGACGTCTCACCTCTGGATTCTCATCGATGAAGGTGAAGGCATAGATCTGGAACGGTGCCAAGGATGGGTCAAGGTGAGGAAGGGTCAGCATTGTTGGGTCTTCTGGACATCTATACCAACACACAGTTAATTAATGCACTGTCTAATTGAGACCCAAGCAAACTAAATTAACACACTGTCTAATTGAGTAACATATTATGTCTTCTAGACATTCTAATCAAAGTAAATAAGTTATGCACTGACTAAATTAGGAAGCATCAATATATTGAGTTTTTGAGACATATGTGACCTTACACCACAAAACGACCGTTATGTCGCTGTGGTAGTTTCTCTTTTATTAGCTAAAATAGTCACATTTTGTTCAAAATATAAGATTTAGGATTTTGGTATTTCCTGAATAAGCATAATTTAATCTAGCTTCTGTAACATTTTGAGCGACGGAAACCATGTTTAAATATTATTTTTTCGTCTTATAAATATGATCTTATTATAGCACTTTAAAGGGGTATTCCGGGCCTGATAAAACCATTTGTTATTTTAATAAGCAGAATAAGAGGCATAATTGGTGAAAATTTGATCAAAATCGGACAAGAAACACGGGAGTTATACCTATTTGAACATCATGTAGTAATGAGCGATCGTTTCAAAATTGCCGCCATATGCAACATCATTGACGAGCAACCCGCCATGGCTTTAGTACATGAAAATACACTTATTTCTCATTTTCGTTGCTAAAAATTAATTTTTCTCTGCTTGTTTTCACGAATTCATAGAAGATTATCGATGGGCCAACCTCTTTGGAATTTGTAAGCTCATAAATTTGCTTTGTTATTAAGAAAATTTTAATTTTGTAAAATTTCCATGTAGAAGTCAAAATGGCTGCAGCTCGCAAGTGACGTCACGATCGATAGCAATTTCGAACGATACTAAAAATCGGAGCAAAGTTCATCCTGTCATAACTTTTTTATTGCTCTACCGTTTTGGCTCAGATTTTCGATCATGATTCTTCATATTCACTTCATTTTATAGCAAACATCACATTTCTGGGGTGGAATTCCCCTTTAATGGAAACTGATCTTTTATATGGCCCGTTTCTCCATTATTTTAAAACTGCTTCAGCCATATTTCAAATCTTTGGTGTTCATTTTGAGAAGGTTTGCTTAGTCCAAATATGACGAATGATATATCATTTTAAAGATAATGACTTCTACTTTAATGTTTTATGAAAAGCAGCACAATCAATTGTTCCGACTTATTGGTCGTTTTGTGGTGTAAGGTCACATATGTACCCAAAATAAATTACTACATATGCATGTGGTAGATTTAAGAGTTACGCTATATTAAAAATGCTAACCTAAACGTTTGTATTTCAATGCATCCATCACAACCGTTACTGGCACAGTACTACGAGTTTGCTTAATACCAAGGATGTACTACTCTAACACGTACCAAGTTTGAAATTAATCCGTCAGTCAGTTCTCAAGGTCCACTCGCTAGTCATAAGGACCGCTAGTCATAAGGACCATTAGTCATAAGGACCGCTATTCATAACGTGTAACTTCCTATACTGTATGCCATTATGAATAGTGACCCCCTTTTCGTTTTATGATTAGCGGTCCTTCACGTATAGGAAGTTATACGTTATGAATAGCGGTCCTTATGACTAGCGGTCCTTATGACTAGCGGTCCCTATGACTAGCGAGGTTACCCCGTTCTCAAGGTATCGCGAAAATGAAAACGGGACAAACGGACGGCCGGGCAACAACAAAAAAACCCTGACCACTTCATTGGTGGAGGCATACAAATAATAATCATCAGCTAAATAAATCGTTTGCGCTTCGTTATTCCGAAGGTTCTTTATTCCGAACACATACATTTCGTATACCTGAGGGTTCGTTAATCCGAAAACGAAATAGGGTTCGTTAATCCGAAAACGAAATAGGGTTCGTTAATCCAAACATTTGTTGCATTAATCCTAAGGTTCGTTATTCCGAAGGTTCGTTATTCCGAGGGTTCGTTATTCCGAAGGTTTGCTATTCCTAAAATGAAACGTTCGTTATTCCGAAGGTTCGTTAGTCCGAAAATAAAATCGGGTTCGCTATTCCAAAGGTTCGTTATTCCGATGGTCCGTTATTCCGAGGGTTTGTTATTCTGAAGGTTCGCTATTCCTAAAATGAAATCGGGTTCGTTATAATGATATAATTTCAAATAAAGAGCTAAAACAAACTTAAATGTTTGATTGGTCTGGCCAAAGGAGGGAAAGGGGAATGGTAAGCTTAATGCAGGCTGTTAATTAAATAAACAAAACACAAATTATAGTATTATAACAAACCCCATTTCATTTTTGGATTAACGAACCCTATTTTATATTCGGACTAAAGAACCTTCGGAATAACGAACCTTCGGAATAAAGAACCTTCGGAATAACGAACCCGATTTTATTTACGGATAAACGAACATTCGGAATAACGAACCTGATTTCGTTTTAGGAATAGAGAACCTTAACGAACCCTCGGAATAAAGAATCTCCGGAATAACGAACCTTCGAAATAACGAACCTTCGGAATAACCGAGCCTTCGGAATAACGACATGTAACCAATAAATCAACTGCTTCTTTGTTCTTTTTAAGGCCTCAGCACTGGCACACTGGCTCACTTCATATACCTATCTTTAGCTTACCCGTTGTCCAGAAAACTGTATGTGTTCCTCTCATCAGGATGCGGAGTGGGAGTAGCCCAGCAGGTCTCTATGAACAAAGTAAGTCCCGTCACAGATGTTAGATTGACAGCGAAGTAGAGATGTTCGCCGAGGTGGACTTCAGAGTCCTCGTTGACCACCGGACGGTGGAAGGTCTGGTCCGGGTAGCGGTCAAGGCTGAGGGAGAAGTTGCCGTAACCTTGTTCGGAGAAGGAGACGACGCCGGTCTTGGGGACAAAGTGCTCCCCGAGGAGTTGGTGACGATCCAGCTCACACTGGACAGGAATCTTAAGAGCCGTCTCCCTGGTGATGGATGTTCCGTTGATTGCTTCTGGCTTGTAGTGGGTCACCGTGTTAGAGTAGATGATCTTGGTGTCAGTTTCCTGAACAGTTATAACAGATTCATAATAAAATAATATACTTACATACCCTCATATTAATATAATATACTAGTAATTAGTATGACCTTAAGACATCGATATCTACTAAGCATGTGAACTTTACTGAACTCTACTGAACATTTTGACTTTGTTTAAAGTCATACCTGTAAAGTGTCAGATATTGCACAAAATGACATTTGAGACTTCAATCCTACATCAATATCATTGTAAAATACAATTGAAAGATTTGTGAAAGTTTGAAAGAAAATGAACACTGTTTACCTAGTGAAAAAAACGAATATTGAGTTCATATTTTATCACCGAATACTGATGGCTTGTCATGGAATTGTCGCAGTTATGAATGATCCGTTTGAGATATTCGCACCCGTGTATTTTTACACACGTAGTACATAATTCATGGAATTTGAACTCGCTCGGCTCAAAGTTCAATCTCCAGAATGTTCTCACGGGTGCTGCATGCGGACGTTCTCAGCTAAGACAATTGTACTTTTTTCAATTGCGTTGATTAACGCTTTAGAAATAATGATTTTCAATGATAATTATCTTCATACTAAAGGGACATTTGAAAAAATCAAACCCTATTTTATTCTTCTCTTACCATAAGCTAAACAACACGGTAGAAGAGAAACGAGGAAGCTCCAAGTAATTTTCGTGGATTTGGACACTTTACAGGTATGACTTTAATATTGGCTAAATCATAAATGCATTTTATAAAATTATAAATCAACCAAATAGTTTTTCACTGCAGCTACAGATTATAAAGGATCGATATAGATCTATGTGGACGTTGTGCATTGTCAATCTAAATTATACATTATAAAACAAAATGCTTTCACGATGGCCATGGTCTATCTCTTTCAAATTAGGCTTTTAAAAAAAAGAATAAGATCCATTTCAAACTTGTTTCATTTAATTGTATAACTATACTATTTTCATCTAACATTATCGTCCATTACAATTCAGATTCGTCGGTCACAGGTGTGTTCAGCAACTGTGTTCGACGAATTAGAACTTTAATTTAAGGAAATGCATGATGAACGAATATTGAGTGGACTATTTGTGAAATTGATCGACGAAGACAACATTGAAGTTGGCTTTGGCACATTCCAGGCACAATGAAGTAAAAATGTATAAAATGAATGACAATAGGTTGAAAATGGTCGGGAAAACCTACACTTTGCAGAAAGCTATTTAAAGAAAACATTTATAGGGCAATAACTGACAAAGTGCCGATATATTTGACCTTATTAGGCACGCACCTCCATTGTGGTGCCACATTTGTTGTAATGGGTGTAAAGAGCAAAATTTTGAGAATCGTGGTCGTATCCCACGCATGATTCATCGTTGAAATGGACATCGCTCTCGTGATCGTCATTGCTAACTAGACTTTTGTCTAGAAGCACAGTCATGGAGCTGCTGTCACACAGGATTTTTACTTCATGGACTTGGGCTTCTAAAAACGTGAAAGAAAATTAACATGTTAGAGTCTCTGTAACTAAACCTGTTAAATATTACAAAATATACTACTTCAATTATTTGTAAAAGGTTTCATACAACAGACTGGTTTTCAAGGGTTACTTTCCAAGCTAGCGTGCATGAAAATTGCACTGTAACATTTATTTTAGATTGAACTCTTTGCAAATTTACCAGGGTTTTTATGATTTTTTTTTCATGGGGGGGGGGGGGGGGTGGGGTTCTTTGAGGCATTTCGGGGGCTTAATCGCCCTGAGCTACCAAATAATTTTGTCGATCGACTAGATGTACACAAGAACTGATGGAATCATCTGAAAGACTGGTTCACTGGTTTTGTACATGTACCATGCACTAGAGGCGAAAATAGGTTCTCCAAAATTAAAAATGTACCTGCCATTGGAGATTTTCTAAACCCGTTTCATTTAACATGTTCAATATTCTAAAATGTTCATTGATTTTGTACGTAGTAGACCATGTTCCAGTAGGCAAGGGGTTAATGTGGAGTGGTGTGGCAAGATTGGTAGAGCGCGTGCTTTCCGATCGTGAGATCCCGAGTTCGAACACAGCCCACTCCGTTTGCCCTTCAGCAAATCATTTAATCCACATTGCTGCTCTCTACCCAGGTGTATAAATGGGTACCTGGTCTGGTGAAAATTAGCTTGGTGCGCCTATAGGGTTGCCCGCCGCTAGTATGCTCTCCGGGGAGTTGAGAATGTATACAAGATAATTGTGCGGGTCTGAAATGTACCATATGACCAGGGGTAATAATAACGGCTTAGAGGCTGTTCCGCATTAGGCGCTATATAAGAACGATCTATACTCCGCAAAAAAAGAAACTGGACACTTGTATAAGTTGAAATATTTCATACTAATGTACGATAAAGTTTACATGATCATATATCAAATTAAAGGGAATTTAGTCCTCTACATGCAGGATATAACTTAAAGGTGTAATCGTTCATGCATGAAATGCCATGGTCAATTAACAATAGCAAGGTCTGTTTTCAAAAATAGCAAAACAATGAGGGACCACACCATTCGACTGAAATGATAGTAAGCGTTTCACATAAAACAAGATGAGCGGGGCAACTAAATGATGACATTATTAAACTTTATTGTTATGAACAAACTCTGGAAATACAAATTTGTCAATAAAACAGGGCCAGGTTATGAGAGCATTATCATACTGGTCTGTATTAGAGGCATGAAGCTTGTCTATTTCATGTGTCCCCTGCAATTTTAACCATATTTACCTAGAGAAATGGCATGTTAAAGACTGCCCAACTGTTTGACCAAGGGTGACTTCAGGTTTTGAAGATATTTGGACTACGGTAGAATTCTTGAGAAGAATTTATACCATTTTCATGCTGAAATAAGGGCACAAACTGTGGTTTTGACTAATAAAGCTTTGCCATGGAATTCCCCATTTTGTTACTTTTTGATTAAAATACCACCTATAACGTTCACAATTTGTCTTCATTTATACTCTTTATTGAGATGAAGATAGAAAAGGTCACATTTGTAATGAAAAAATATGCCATCTCATGAATATAGCGTTTTAGATTATGCTTATCAACATTTATATGGTTGCGTGGATGTTCCATTTTTGCTATTTTTGAAAACAGACCTTGGTGTGGTTAATTGACCGTGACAAGTCATGCACGAATGATTTCATCTGGATTTTATGCGAATATTGAAGAGGGTAATTTTATCTTTGATTTGATATACAATATCATATATTTTATCGTTAATGAATACGAAATATTTGGTCTCATACAAGTGTCCAGTTTCTTTTTTTGCGGAGTATATTATCATTATTATTAATGTTTTTAAACGAAATGTATAGGTAACCCAACTAACTTTATAGCAGGCAGATAAAGGGAGTCTTAGGTAGATATATATATTTGCATTGAACGCCAAATGTCTAATGTTTGAACATTATTTCATAACATTTCACATGTTTAAAACAAAGGTAAGACTTGTCTTGAAGTTCCTTACCAACAACAGTGACATTGAAGGAGCAACTTGCAACATTTCCGGAGCTGTCTGAAGCGGTACATGAAACGGTTGTGTCACCCAGCGGGAACGAAGAGTTTAGTGTATGGGTACAAGCAAGGAGAGGGGAACTATCCACATTGTCCCATACAAATGGTATGAAGGTGACGTCTGAAGCTGTTGAAGCACCTACGTCCGTCATGAAGAGTGCATCGGAGCAGTTCAGAGTAGGGGCTTGGTTATCTGCATTGAACAGTAAAATACACTCAGTCAATCCAGCAAACCCGTGTCCGTATATTTTAATCCATTCACTACGGAAACCCGGTGGACCTTGTGTTAACCCTATGGAATATTGAATATCTTGTAGGCATAATTTTGATATGCTCAAAATACAGAGTAGATCTTCTGTGTCTGTGAAAAGAGGAGCACAGTAACTTTGATTCAGAAACTTGGATATAATAAAGTTAATTTCCTGCTTAGGACCAGGGGCCGCGGAAAGGTTTTGAAAGAGGAGGGAGGGGAGGGGCTGACCACATTTGAATTGTTTTATATTTTATTATTGTATGCTTATGTATTTCCTTGTTTTAAGGCCCAAATGTGGCCTCCGTGGTTTCGCGGCCCCTGAGGACAATGTACGGTCCCTATGTTCGGTACGACTATCATATTCATGGGCTTTATAACAAATTAGTTTCATATTCCATTTACTTCGGTTATTTGTTGAATCTATCATTCTTTAAGCTGTTTTTCGTGTAACATATTAAATTCATGACACGTTTTTATAACACAACCTTTCAACGGAGAATAACAAATTGCTGAACGATCCTTTCCAACAACGATGAAATGTCGAATGTTGGATCAAGTTGTAAAACAAATAATACAAACGAACATAAGAGTTGTCTTCAAGTTCCTTACCAACAACAGTGACATTGAAGGAGCAACTTGCAACATTTCCCGAGCTAGGGTTAGGGTTAGGGGACCACATTTAAATTGTTATGTATTTTATTATTGTATGCTTATGTATGTCTTTGTTTTAAGCCCCAAATGTGGGGGGGGGCTGCAGCCCCCAGCCTCCGTGGTTTCGCGGCCCCTGAGAACAATGTACAGTCCCTATGTTCGGTACGAATGTCATATTTATGGGCTTTATAACAAATTAGTTTAATATTCCATTTACTTCGGTTATTTGTTGAATGTATCATTCTTTAAGCTGTTTTTTGTGTAACATATTAAATTCATGACACGTTTTTATAACACAACCTTACAACGCAGAATAACAAATTGCTGAACGATCCTTTCCAACAACGATGGAATGTCGAATGTTGGATCAAGTTGTAAAACAAATAATACAAACGAACATAAGAGTTGTCTTTAATTTTCTTACCAACAACAGTGACATTGAAGGAGCAACTTGCAACATTTCCGGAGCTGTCTGAAGCAGTACATGAAACGGTTGTGCCGCCCAGCGGGAATGAAAAGTTGAGTGGATGGGTACAAGATAGGAGAGAGGAATTATCCACATTGTCCCATACAGATGGTATGAAGGTGACGTCTGAAGCTGTTGAAGCACCTACGTCCGTCACGAAGAGTGCGTCGGAGCAGGTCAGAGTAGGGGCTTGGTTATCTGCATTGAACAGTGAAATACACTCAGTCAATCCAGCAAAACCCTGTCCCTATATGTTAACTCTTTCACTACAGAAACCCGGTGTAAAATGTATTAACTCTATGGAATATTGAAGATATCGTAGGCATGGAGTTGATATGTTCAAAATACAGAGTAGATCTCTGTTTCTGTGAAGAGAGGAGCACAGTAACGTTGAGTCGGAAACTTGGATAAAGGTTATCCGTACGACTGTCATATCCATGGGCTTTACATCAAATACGTTTCATATTAAATTTACTTTGGTTATTTGTTGAATGTATATTTTTTTAAGTTGTTTTTTGGTGTAACATATCAAACTCATGACACGTTTTGATAAGACAACCTTACAAGAACAAATTGCTGAACGATCCTTTCCAACAACGATAAAATGATGAATGTTGGATCAATTAAAAAAAACATAAGCGTTGTCTTCAAGTTCCTCACCTACAACGGTGACATCGAATGAGCAACTTGCAACATTTCCGGAGCTGTCTGAAGCAGTACATGAAACGGTTGTGTCGCCCAACGGGAACGAAAAGTTGAGTGGATGGGTACAAGAAAGGAGGGGGGAACTATCCACATTGTCCCAGACAGCTGGTATGAAGGTGACGTCTGAAGCTGTTGAAGCACCTACGTCCGTCATGAAGAGTGCGTCGGAGCAGTTGACGATAGGTGCTTGGTAATCTGAATAGAGAAAGGATATCAGTGATATGTACTACGTGTCAAATTGTTTAAACATATTGGCCGGTATAATTCCGAAGTCGTGTCTAACTTAGTCGTGACTTAGTTAAACAACTGTTTAATTAAACAGGACTTAAACGCGAGGTCGCGTCCTAGTCCTGTCTAACTAAATTTCGTATTCTGAAGTCGTGTCTAAGTCCTGACTAAGTAAACACTTGCTTAACTTTAAACAAAACCTTTGCACATGCTCTGTACTCTGTAGGCATTTCTGACGTAATGCCGCTATTTCGCACTCGCACTAGCTAGCCGAGCAGACGATAAGCATAATGCGCATGCGCAATTCACGCTATCGATTGCATATATCGCCGATATCGTGTCGCTGATCGCAATCGTTAATACGGCAGGGAGTTTTCGGCTGATTAAATGTAAAATTCAAGCAGAAAATTGATCTTACAAGCTGGATATATCACTTCGGACTATGGAATTTACGGGTGCGGTTCGTTATTCCGAAGGTTCGGTATTCCGAAGGTTCGTTATTCCGAACACGCAAATTTCGAAAATTTCGAAAATTTCGTTATTCCGAAAATGAAATAAGGTATTCGTTAATCCGAACATTTGTTGCATTATTCCGATTGTTCGTTATTCCGAAAATAAAATCAGGTTCGTTATTCCGAAGGTTCGTTAGTCCGAACATGAAATAGGGTTCGGTATTCCGAAGGTTCGTTAGTCCGAAAATAAAATCGGGTTCGTTAATCCGAAAATGAAATCGGTTTCGCCAATCCAAAAATGAAATCGGGTTCGTTATTCCGAAGGTTCGTAAGTACGAAATGAAATCGGGTTCGTTATTCCGAAGGTTCGTTAGTCCGAAAATGAAATCGGGTTTAATTTATTCCGAAGGTACGTTATTCCGAAGGTTCGGTATTCCGAAGGTTTGTTATTCCGAACACGCAAATTTCGAAAATTTCGAAAATTTCGTTATTCCGAAAATGAAATAAGGTATTCGTTAATCCGAACATTTGTTGCATTATTCCGATGGTTCGTTATTCCGAAAATAAAATCAGGTTCGTTATTCCGAAGGTTCGTTAGTCCGAAAATGAAATAGGGTTCGGTATTCCGAAGGTTCGTTAGTCCGAAAATAAAATCGGGTTCGTTAATCCGAAAATGAAATCGGTTTCGCCAATCCAAAAATGAAATCGGGTTCGTTATTCCGAAGGTTCGTAAGTACGAAATGAAATCGGGTTCGTTATTCCGAAGGTTCGCTAGTCCGAAAATGAAATCGGGTTTAATTTATTCCGAAGGTACGTTATTCGTCCCCTATTTCATTCTCGGATTAATGAACCTTCAGAATAACGAACCCGATTTCATTTTCGGATTTACGAACCCTATTTCATTTTCGGACTAATGAACCTTCGGAATAACGAACCGTATTTCATGTTCAGATTTACGAACCCTATTTCATTTTCGGACTAACGAACCTTCGGAATAACGAACCCGATTTCATTTTCAGACTTCTTCTTCTTGCGTATGAGGCAGCGCAGCTTCTACGCAACATCACGCAATTTTGTAGCCAATGTACAGTATCGGGGTCCTAGTTGTTTAAATCTGGGTTTGGGTGACCAGGTGGGCGAAGGATTGGGCACTCTTCAATGATGTGGGAGGCAGTCTGCTCAGGTGGTTCACCCGTGAAAGCCGGAGAAGGTCTGAGTCCCCACCGGTGTATGTTGGCAATGAATCTGCCGACCCCTGTGCGGAGCCTGTTAAGGGTGTCCCAATCTAGGGGGGTGGGGTGTCTTGGGGTCTGCTGCCAGCTGTCCTGCGGTGAGGGTGTTATGGGTACCTTCCCGCAAGGTGTCAGCATGGTGACTGAATGGTTTGCGAGAGCGTAGGCGTTGGCGGCCCGATTGTGTGTTCTGTGTGGTGTGGTGTAAGGGGTGTGTACGGTCTTGAAGGGCCTTGTTTACCAGTTTCCGAGTGTAGTGTTCCATGCGGAGGGCAAGGGGTGCGATGCCACTGGTAGAAGATATGTTGATGTGGGTCTGAGGCTTCTTGTGATGATCCTCATTGTCTCGTTGAGTGTGGTGTCTATTTTGAGTGTGTGTGTGTGTGTGTGTGTGTGTGTGTGCGTGTGTGTGTGTGTGTGTGTGTGTGTGTGTGTGTGCGTGTGTGTGTGTGTGTGTGTGTGTGTGTGTGTGTGTGTTTTAGCAACTAGGATGAAAAAGGTTTTAACTGAAATAATTCATTATGATCAGGTGGGATATATAAAAGATAGGAATATTGGGGAAGCGGTTCGATTAATAGAGGATATATTATTTTATTCTAAGCATTCCTTGGAGCAAGGACAGGGTTTTTTGATTGCGGTAGATTTTGAAAAAGCTTTTGATTCTGTGTCTCATCAATATTTATTGAAAGTGTTAAAATTGTTTGGTTTTGGTGATTCGTTTTGTTCTTGGGTGAAGATATTATATAATGGTATAGGCAGTTGTATTATGAATGGGGGGTATTCCACTGGTTATTTTAATATAGAAAGGGGGGTCAGACAAGGTGATCCATTGTCGCCCTATTTGTTTTTGGTTGCAATAGAATTATTGGCACATGAAATAAGGAGGGACAAAATAATTAAAGGGATACATTTTGGGGAACATGAAATAAGACAAGTATTGTATGCAGATGATATGACAATTTTTTTGAAAGACATAGACTCAATAAGAAGGTTACAATATATATTTGAAGAATTTGAAAACGTTAGTGGTTTAAAGGTGAATAAGGAAAAGACACATTTTATGTATATGGGTGAGGAAACTAGAAAACCAGATTGGCCTTTATTTGGAGAATTTGTTAGGGTAGTACAAATTTTAGGTGTTAATTTTTCAGTCGATTTTAGATTAAAAGATGATTTAAATTACAAAGAAATATTAAGTAAAATAAAAAACTTTTAGGTTGGTGGAAACAGCGGGATTTGACTATCATGGGTAAAATACATTTATTGAAAACGTATGCATTAACAAAATTAAATTATGTTTCATCCCTCCTTGTTGTCCCTTTATGGGTTTATATAGAAGTGGAGAAAATATCATTTGAATTTATATGGGGAGGGAAAGATCGTATAAAAAGAAAAATTATGTATCAGAATTATAATTATGGTGGAGTTAAAATGATTGATTTTGAAATATTTGTTAGAACGCAGCGTATAATGTGGGTAAAACGACTTTTATATGGCGAAAGAAATTTGGGATGGAAGTTATTTTTTGATTATAGCTTAAGCTCAGTTGGAGGAAGGCTAATTTTTTTATGTGATTATGAAATGAAAAATATGAAGTTTATGTTAAAGATTCCACCTTATTATTTGGAAATGTTGAAAGCTTGGCAAGAGATTAATAGTTTAAGGCAATTTAATGGTTGCATGAATCCAATTATTTTTAATAATAGGAATATATATATAAAGAATAAGACTGTATTTGATAAAGAGTTATTAGAACGAGGGATCGTTATGTTGAATCACATTATTGATAATGGACATGTTAAACCCGTTGCATATTTTTTGAATCATGGTATGACAGGTGAGAATTTGCTTACAATAATTGATATATTTCATGCGATTCCGAGAGATTGGACAAATGATTTAGGTTTGATACAATTTTGTGAGGTAGACTTAATTAATTATAATATAAACTTACATATTTTGGAAAAAACATTAAGCTTTAAGGATGTACCATCAAGACAAATATATGATTATTTTATTCGAGAATTGCAAAAGTCATATGATTTACAAATAAGGGATGGACAAAATAGTTATAATTATACAGATAATGAATTAAGTGAATGTTTTTTTAGACCACGAATAACATTAATGATAGGGAGGCAGAGAGAGTTTCAATTTAAGTTACTGCATGGGGCAATTTATACTAAAGTACATTTATTTAGATTTGGATTTGTTGAAGATAATTTATGTTCGTATTGTAAACAGGAAAGGGAAACATATTCACATATATTTTTGTTTTGTTTAAATGTAAAATTGATATGGCAAGCTTTGATACAACGTTATGAGTTAGATGAATTGAAGGACTTAAATTGGGTAGATATATTTGTTGGACTGTCAGGTAAATCAAATAGAATAAAAATGTGTAACACTATAATTTTTATGGTAAAATATATTTTATTTGTATTTAGAAAAGAGGGTGTACTACCAACCATTGATAAAATACAGAAACTCTTATTAGATTATAAGGTTCAAGAAGAGAAAATAGCAATTAAAATTGGGAAATTAGGGCTACACTTACAAAAATGGGAAACAGTTAAAGTATAATAAGATTTCATTTGTAAGGCAGATTAGAATAAAATGTTTATATACGATATTTCTCCCGTGAGCTTGTCACATTCAAAAGTATCGATAATTAGTTATTTGTAAACAAATTATTTCGAAAGGAATCTGAGCAGATTACCGACCAGGTGTGAGCGAGTGAGTATGCAGGGGTGGGGTGGGGGGGGGGGGGGGGTAGGGGGTAGAGGGTGTTTGTTTTGTTTTGTTTTGTTGTGTTTTTTTTCTTCTTTTTATCATAGCTTAAAAAACCTCCAATTATTATTATTCGTTTGTAGTTTATAATTATGTGATGTAAGATTTGTAATTGTTTATGTATGTAAGGTAATTATTTATACTTTCTTTCATTAGAATTGTAATTTGTTTTATTCTCTGTTGAAGATGTTCACATTGGACATATTTTGTTTATGTATATTCAATTGTAAATGTTTTAATTTGGAGGAATAAAAATCATTAAAAAAAAAAAAAAAAGTGTGTGTGTGTGCGTGTGTGTGTGTGTGTGGGTGCGTGTGTGCGTGTGTGTGTGTGTGTGTGTGTGTGTGTGTGTGTGCTGCGTCACAATGCAGGGGCGGCATACTCAGCAGCACTGTACACTAGTGCGAGGGCGCCAGTGCGGAGCGTGGGAGTTTTATCACCCCAGGTGGTGCCTGCAAGGCGGCGGAGTAGGTTGTTCCTAGATGAGACTTTGGCTCGGAGTGAATCAAGGTGCGGTTTAAAGGTCAGCTGTCTATCTAGCTTTACTCCAAGATATGTTGGGGAGGGGATGTAGGGCAGGGACTTGCCGTTGGCTTTGACTATGAGCTAGCGGTTTGCTTCTTTGGTGTTGAGACGGAAGGCAGTTGCAGTTGTTTTTGCAGCGCTTAGCTTTAGTCTCCAGGTCATCAGGTAGTTCGCGGTCTTGGCCATGTCAGATGTTAGGGCGTCTTCAACTTTTTACCAGTTTTTGTCCGAGTGAAAGAGGGCAAGGTCGTCTGCATAGCCGTATTGTCGTGCGGCAGTCCTGGGCATGTCACTGACGTAAATGTTGAAGAGCATTGGTGCCATGACTGAGCCTTGCGAGAGTCCGTTTCTGAGACGTTGGGGCGGCTGGACTGTCCATCGCTAGTTTTCAGGACAAGCTGCGGTTAGATAGGATGTTGGATATGAATCATACTAGGTTGCGGTCGGGAACCATCTGGAGGAGCTTCGGGGTGAGTCCCTGGTGCTACACGGTGTCGTAGGCTGCAGTTATTTTGACCAGGATGGCACCAGCCTTGTGCATGCCTCTCTCAAAACTTATCTCGATGTCGTTGGTGAGCAAGACTACTTGTTGGACGGTGCTGCGGCCACGGCGGAAACCTGCTTGCTCCTCCGGAAGTTGGGGTCGACGATTGGTTCCAGCCGGGCTAGGAGGAGTCTTTCGAGTAGCTTGAAGGAGATGCAGAGGAGGGAGATTGGTCTATAGTTCTTGGGGTTGTCTAAGGGCTTGTTTTGCTTGGGTAAGGCAATGATGGTTGCCTTGCGCCATATCTTGGGAATGGACTGGTGGGTGAGGCAGGATGAGAAAAATAGGCGGAGCCATTCCAGTCATTTTGGTCCGCAGTGCAGAAGGAACTCGGGAGGCAGGTTGTTTGGTCCTTTTGGACTAACGAACCTACGGAATAACGAGCCCGATTTCATTTCTGAATAACGAACCTTCGGAATAACGAATTTCGGAATAACGAACCTTCGGAATAACAAACCTTCGGAATAACAAACCTTTGGAATAACGAACCTTCGGAATAACCGAACCTTCGGAATAACGATCCTTCGAATAACGAACCTTCGGAATCGGAATAACGAACCTTCGGAATAACAAACCTTCGGAATAACGAACCTTCGGAACAACCGAACCTTCGGAACGACGAACCTTCGGAATAACGAGCTGTAACCGAATTTATAAGATGTCACCTTACAATAAGGTTATTTAATATTATCGAAGAAAATGATAGAGCAACACGAGAACAAATCCTGCGATTCTTATTTGAAATTTTGATAGTGCACGTATTGTTCTCTTCCGCCAAAAGTTCCCGGTAGAGCACAGGAGAGTGTGCCATAGGTTAAAAAGCAGCAGAATCGCGATTTTAAACAGGACTTTAAAAACCCCTCGCATGTAACTAAGGTTAAACATGTCTTAGACAGGACTTCGAGTTTAAAGGGACTTAATTACGACTTCAGAATACGAAAAAGTTAGTCACGACCTCGTGACTAAAGATAGACGGGACTAAGACAGGAGTTTAAAACAGCTGTTTAGTTAAACGGGAGTTAGTCACGGCTTCAGAATTCCGGCCATAGTATATTTCAATCTCTCAATAAGCTAATTAATCATCTATCTGGATCATGAAGCAATCACATATTTCAATTTTGAAATTTACCTGAAAAAGTGTGTAATACATTGTAATGCATCTATTTAGAATGATTATTGTGATTCATTGACATAAAATTACTCATTGTGTCACAAGCATATTATACGTCCGTACACATCATGTGTACATATGTACATACAATATGCATTGTGTCAGACCATTGAGATTAGCATGTTTTGCAGTTTGTGGAAAAACTTTCTTATATTATTCTGTGCATGATTTCAGGCTCTATTTCCTGTAAAAGTTTTAATACCATTATTCGAAGCTAGAGAGTCTTAAATACATAATGATTTCTAGAACTATTCAGTATTTTAATATGCATTTTAGAAATATTTGGAGAATATTTAGAAAAATATGAAAACATTATTTATTTATTCTGTATGGAGATAACATTTTTATTTTATGTTTTCCTACATTTCTGTGACTGAATTTTTGCTTTATTTTCTTTCAGAGATTGTAACAAATGATATGATTGTACCACCAGAAAGATGAGCAGCTAATTTGAATCCACGTCCGTTTGCTAAATAAGACCTATCATCAACAAAAAAAGAAAATCCTCCGCGTGTCGAAACAGCTGATGACACGCTGATATCGCCACTAAGAGTAGAGAGGAGATAGCTGCTAGAAGTGGATGAAGGGTGATCATAGATATTCAAGTACTCGTTCTCCGTCTCCATGTCTGTAACACTCATCTCAACCTGCGCCCCAGACGGACTGGTCACGTAAAACCAGCAATCTGTAAGGACGTTGGATGTTGAGGGAGTGTCGTAACCATGGTAACCAGGGCTCGTCATCGTGATGTTGGGCGTTGATGCACTCAGCGCCAAGGTACCTCCACATATCCCTTCCACATATGCTGGGGTGGATTCTAGGGGAAAGTACAAACCAAAATAAAACAAATGATAATGATAACAATAGTTCATGATGGGAATGATTGATGACGATGATGGTGATGATGATCATGGTGGAAATGATGACGATGATGATAACAATAAACACAACAATCATACAAATAACAATTTATTTATTACGTTATCCACGCTGAAGGTTGAAGAAAACGTTGAAGTTTTAAGAAAAGGTTGAAGAAAAAAAATATCCA